>PISX010008336.1:0-82734 GCA_004024625.1 Mellivora capensis | reverse complement strand
GAAAAAAATGGGTGGGATTTTGATAGGGATTGCATTAAATGTGTAGATTGCTTTAGGTAGCATAGACATTTTCACAATATTTGTTCTTCCAATCCAGGAGCATGGAACATTTTTCCATTTCTTTGTGTCTTCCTCCATTTCTTTCATGAGTACTTTATAGTTTTCTGAGTATAGATTTTTAGCCTCTTTGGTTAGGTTTTTAAAAGATTTTCTTTATTTATTTGACAGAGAGAGAGAGACAGCAAGAGAGGGAACCCAAGCAGTGGGAGTGGGAGAGGGAGAAGCGAGCTCCCCACTAAGCAGGGAGCCTGATTCGGGGCTCGATCCCAGGACCCTGGGATCACGACCTGAGCTGAAGGCAGATGTTTAACAACTGAGCCACCCAGGTGCCCCTGGAAGCACGTTATTTAGAAGAAAGAATACAAGCTTTAGAGTCAAAAAGACCTGAATTTGAACTCCAGCTCCAGGATTTACTACCTGAATGAAATTTCCTAGTCATTTAGTCTTTCTGAGCTCCGTGTCATCATCTGTAAAAGGGAATGATAAGGGGCGCCTGGGTGGCTCAGTGGGTTAAAGCCTCTGCCTTCGGCTCAGGTAATGATCCTAGAGTCCTGGGATCGAGTCCCGCTTCAGGCTCTCTGTTTCAGCAGGAAGCCTGCTTCCCTCGCTCTCTCTTTCTCTCTGCCTACTTGTGACCTCCGTCAGTCAAATAAATAAAATCTTAAAAAAAAAAAAAAAAAAAGGGAATGATATAATACCCTCTGCATTCTAGGGCAGTTAGAGGATTAAATGGCTAATACATGGCAGACACTCAACAAGTTTTTACTGCTTCTCTTCCTTCCCCAGGAACAGACCTAGTAGGCAGGTTAGTTTAAAATATTAAGTATATGTGTGCCTTCAGTATAAAAACCGCTAAGAGATAGGAATTGCTTGTTAAAATTTGAAAGCTAGATGGAGACTTAGAAAAAGATCTAATCCACTATCCTCATTTTACTGAAAGAGAGATCAGTTTAGAGTTTAAGAGACATGGCCAAATCACCAAGCTACACACCCACAATGTCCCAAAGAGAATACAGGCTTCCTGAGTCTGAGTCCAATATTCTTTACACAACATGACACTGCTGTCCCTAAGCAGACCGGTTACTCTTCTTTCTCCCCTCTGCTTGAACTCATCGTATCCACAAACTACTGCCAAATGTGCATTTCAGGGAAACCATTTACCTTTGATTCTTCGGTCCATTTTCATTAAACGCCTGATGATAGAATCGCGGTTATCTCCTTGCCTGATTTCAATTTTGGTTGAGAAGTGGCCATTGGATGGCTGGGGATTCACTAGGGAAACTGCCACACCAGGCTAGGAAAATAAAGAGAAAATGACTGTTATACGAAATCAAACTTGAATACTGCTAAGGGAGAGAAAATCTCTGCTAAATTTTTAATGCCCAATGAAAAATTTAATTCTGGTATTCTAAAATTAAGACCAAGGGATACTCAAGTATAAAAGAAAAAAATGTACAAAAACTCATGCTTACATCCAAATGCTAGATAAAAACAACTCTGAGTACATATATCAAAACTAATAATGGATAACAACAGTATTTATATTTTCTCTTCTTCAACTCCCATCCCTTATTGAATTTCTACTATGTACGAGGCACTGTACTAACCATTTTATAGACATTATTCCTATATCCTGCAAGGTAGCTCTTTAAAACCCCTTTCACAGATGAGAACCTGAGAACAAGAAACATTTAAAAAAGTACTTCAAAGTCACATAATCAATAAGAAGCAGGGGCAGGATTAAACTCAGTTATATGAGGGGTGGGAGGGGAGGGATAAGGTGGCTGGGTTATGGACATTGGGGAGGGTATGTACTATGGTGAGTGCTGTGAATTGTGTAAGTCTGATGATTCACAGACCTGTACCCATGAAGCAAATAATACATTATATGTTAGTTAAAAAAAAAAACTCAGTTATATGTCATACTACATCCTACATTATATAGGCTACATAGTCAAAGACCCTGCTCATTATTTTAAGTGGAAAAAGTCAAATAAGTCTTATGGAAGACTTGAAGACATAGTAGCTTAATAGAACATGTGAATATGTAGTTCAAAAGAAACATATCAGTGGGGCACCTCGATGGCTCATCCAGTTAAGCTCCTGACTCTTGATTTCAACTCAGGTTGTGATCTCGGGATCATGGGATGGAGATCCAGGTCAGGCTCTGTGCTCAGCGGGGAGTCCACTTCTCTTCCTCTGACCCTACCTTCTCTCCCTCTGTCCCTACCCCACTTGCACATGCATGTATGCGCATACTCCCTAAAATAAATTAATCTTTAAAAAAAAGAAACATTTGTACAGGGAACTCTATTTCATGTACCTATCCATGAGCCAAAGGACTGCACTTTAAAAAGCCATCATATTCTAATGTAATGAGTGTATTCATAACACAATGATAAATTCAGCAGATATTCATGACCATGATTACCTTATTCTTTAAAAATAGGCTTTTCCTCTTTGTTGCATTTTCAATTAAATATGGCAAAAGTAATAGGATACTTATAAGTCCTCCACTTCTCAAGAAAAGTAGGGCATTTTATGGAGTCTTATAATTGGACTCCACTGGGCAATGGATTCTTTGAGACTAAATAAAGAGAATCTCCCAAAACTCCAAAACCTGTTTATCTTCACCAATACTGGCCAAAAAAATTAGGGGAAAAAAAGTATTTCTAGTATAGTGTAAGATGATTCATCAATCTGGTTTATGACAGGAGCCAAAAAGTCTTGAATAACATTATCAAACCAAGATTCATCTGAAGTATGAAAGCTCCTCTTCACTGTTTAAAAAAAAGTCTTACATTTCATTCTATTTTTTAATAAAAGTCAGGTTTTGACACAAAAATAAACTCAAAATGGATAAGGACCTAAATGAGACCTGAAACCATAAAAATCCTTGAAAAGAGTAGAAGCAGTAATTTCTCTGACATCAACTGTAACAATATTTTTCTAGGTATGTCTCCTGAGGCAAGGGAAACAAAAGCAAAAAAACTACTGGTTCTACATCAAAATAAAAAGCTTCTACATAGAGGGAAACAGTCAGCCAAACTAAAAGGCAACCTATGGAATGAGAGATGATATTTGCAAATGACATATCTGATAAAGAGTTAGTACCTAAAATAGATAAAGAACTGATACGACTCAACAGAAATAATGACCACAATTAAAAAGACAAATAATCCAATTAAAAATGGGTGGAAGACATGAATAGACATTTTTCCAAAGAAAACATCCAGATAGTCAACAGACACATGAAAAGATGCTCACCGTCACTTATCATCAGGGAAATGCAAATCAAAACCACAAAAAGAAACTATCTCACACCTGTGAGAATGGCTTAAATCAACAACAGAAGAAACAAGTACTGGTGAGGATATGGACAAAAAAGGAACCCCTGTGCACTGTTGGTGGGAATGCAAACTATTGCAGCCATTCTAGAAAACAGTACAGAAGTTCCTCAAAAAGTTTAAAATCGAATTACCATATGATTCAGTGATTCCACTACTGGATATTTACCCAAAGGAAATGAAAACACTAATTCCAAAGGATATACACACTCCTATGTTCATTGCAGCATTATTTACAACAGCCAAATTATGGAAGCAGCCCAAGTGTCCATCAACTGATGAATGGACAAAGAAAATGTGGTATATATACACAATAGGATATTACTCAGCCATAAAAAATGTCATCTTGCCATTTGTAACAACATGGATGGATCTAGAGAGTATAACTAAGTGAAGTCAGTCAGTTAAAAAAAAAAAAGACAAATACCATATGATTTTGCGCATGTGTGGAATTTAAGAAATGAATGAACAAATTAAAAAGAGACAAGCCAAAAAACAGACTCTTAACTGTAGAGAACAAATTGATGGTTGCCAGAGGGGACATGGTGAGGGGATGGGTGAAAGAGGTGAAGGGGACTAAGAGTACATTTATCACGATGAGCTGTGAGTAATGTATAGCGTTGTTGAATCACTATGCTGTATACCTGAAACTAATACAAAGTTATGTATTAACTGCACTGGAATTAAATTCGAAAAGAAAAAACAGGCTAAAAAAAATCAGGTTTTGAAAATCATTATTTTTCTTTTTAAACCCACAAATAACATCCAATGCCACCCATAAGAGCAAAGTAAAGCTCTTCCCAACCAGGGAAGAGCTCAAACCCAGCTTCGTTCTAACAAATTATGTGGCCTAGACCAAAGCAATGACTTCACGTCACTGCACCTCACTTCCTTCCATCTTTAAATGATGGGCTTGGATATAACATCTAAGGTCTCTTCTGGCTGTAAAGTGCAATGATTCAGTGAGATTCTTTCAACTTACTTCTGTTCTAAAAACATTAAGTGGTTTCCCAGGACAGCAGTCTTCCCTGATTTTATCTTCTGCTTCGGAGGCAAATTTGACTTCTATGTGTTCTAGCTAAATAGAAGGAGGGAAAATGAAAGTCATTAGTATCACTTAATATGATTGAAATTAATCATCACCTCATTTCCCCAAAGAGCAAAACTAGGTTCTCCACTTAACACAAAATGGTCTACGCATTCTTCAGAAAGCCAGGCAAGCACAGGACAGGAGTGAGAGAGCACTCTGAAACTCAGGATCAAATGCTCCCACAGCAAAACCTTGTTTGAAGAGCAAGAGACTAAATTGTTTAAATATCCACCAAAAAATAAATTCTTTAATTAAAAGTTTTAAGAAAATGGTTCGTGCAATTTTATTATTTTCAATACAAACATAAAATGAAATCTATAATTAATTATTTAACATTGATCTTAAATGTCTCATAGTATTATTTACATTGCCATGTTTCTATAATGAAATCTGGCATCTATTGGTATAAGAGAAAATGAGAATTAGCATAAAAGGCTTCTGCTTGAATAAATAAAGTTTGGAAATTTAGCATTTAAGGATAAAAGACTTCTGGTTAATTTTTTTTTAATAAAAGACTTTCACTTGAATAAATGAAAAACTCAGAAATGTAGCATATTGTATATGCCTGATTATAAGATGATGCTCAACATAAGGGGTCCCCATTGTCCCAGTTAAAAAATTCGAAAACTTTTTTGACCTCCAGGAGTATATATGAACATTTAGAAATATAAATAAAATAAATATCTACCAATATCTAATAATTTATTTAACTCATTTATAATTATATGATATAAAATGCTTATTTAGAAATAACTTTCTTCCATTACCATATTTCATGGAACAACTTTATCCAAAATCTAAACCTGCATTTTTTAAGTTAAGTGTCTTTATTATAACAAGAACCAGTTTTTTGAGTCCTCTAACAGTTTCCTAGGGCAAATTATCTTTCCTTCTCCCTAAGTTGTCTGAGAGATAGCATTTTTAGAATCTATATATGAAGTGATTGGTGCAGAAAAATGGAATGGGGAGAAACTCCCCAGATAAGTCAAAGCTATTGGTAGTGTTTTTAGTTCTTGAGTTAAGTGGAAGATTTATGGGTGTTCATTACATTACTAACTTTAAAACAAAACAAAACAGCGTCAGGCATGGACCTATGATAAGATATGAAGAAAGGATTCTAATTAAGTCAGTTCTGTAAATCTGAGGTATAAACGGGAAGGGAGAAAAAAGAAGCAATTCTTCCATAACACGAGAGGTTTCTAACGCATTTGAATATAAGGTCTCCCCTCATATTTTTAAGAGAGAATTCTGGGAAGAAAATATAGACACTTAGTATTTTATGTATAAAGTAATTGATAAATGGAATAAGATCACACTATCTTTTCTTCCTGAAACTTCTATACCCACCCATTCTGTTTCCCCCCAAAAATATTTTTGACAAATGTAGAAGATGTTTACAAAAAGCTTTATTATAAAATGAAAGAACTGGATTATATTTACTATAGTTAACTAAATCTTTGGCCTGTCTTACCTCAAGGGAATTGGTCAGGTAGACTATATTCTCCATCAGCACTGCCTGCTCATCAAATTCTAACTGCAAATCCAGAACACGAGGTCCCATCTTCTCCAGATTTTCCTAATAGCCAGAAGTTTGAAAAACAAAAATCACATTAATGATATGTTGAAAAGAATCCACTTCCTCCAAAGCAATCATTCTTCTCTCAATTGATAAAATCTTCAAATTTGAACAGCTAAAGGAAAGGCCTTGGACTTATAGTTTCCCTTATCTGTGTGTGCTTATTAATGAAATTATTGGCTCAGAATAATTATCACTTCAAGTATGATAAGATTAAGGCAACACTGAAAAGACTGGAAGGACAAGGTTTTCATTTATAAAAGAAATATGATTTTATCACTGTTTATTTAGAATGAATTAATATGCAAACCCAAAAAATTCACTTTGACAAGGAATTAAATGTACAGAAGTATCTCTTCAGGTAACCAAAAAGAAAAAAAATTTTTTTTTAATTTTCTAAGATAACACATCTTTAAAGCTAGTTCAGAGAAGAATGAATTAATAATAAACAAAAAAATTTCTAAAAAAAAAATTCTAAGTCTTATGGGTACTGAGATAATCCTGTGGCATATGAAAAACAATTTCTTATTCTTAATTTTCTTAGGCATGAAACAAAATATTTGCCAAACAAAACGTGACCTTCGAGATCCAAGTTCACATGCACAAGTATTGCTAATTACATAGAATGTGCTGCACTTATATGAAAGTGACCTCACATGATTCCTAATATTCCCCCTTCTCATTTACTGTCCAAGTTGTTTCTTTTTCTTTGAAAAAGTCCTAGAAGCCATTTTCTTATTCTCAGATTTAAAAAACACTTTGCAAAGTTTCAAACTATTAATATGCCTAGCACATCCCCAATATTACACACACAAAAATATTATTGGTGAACCAGTTCTAACACTGGTTTTCTTTCTTTCTTTTTTTTTTTTAAAGATTTTGTTTATTTACTTGACAGAGAGGGACCACAAGTAGGCAGAGAGGCAGGCAGAAAGAGAGGAAGGGAAGCAGGCTCCCTGCTGAGCAGAGAGCCCAGCAGGTCTCCATCCCACCCTGGGATCATGACCTGAGCGGAAGGCAGAGGCTTTAACCCACTAAGCCACCCAGGCGCCCCCAACACTAGTTTTCTAAAAGCCGATTCTTGAATCCTGTGTCATTTAACTACAGAACTTTTCAAATCAGTTTCACTGGAATCTGTAAAGTACATCATCAAACTGAAATGCCTTTGCAATAAAAAAATGAAATATTTTGGGACACCTGGGTGGCTCAGTGGGTTAAGCGTCTGCCTTCAGCTCAGGTTATGATCCAGGGTCCTAGGATCAAGTCCCACATCAGGCTCCTTGCTCAGTGGGGAGCCTGCTTCTCTCTCTCCCTCTGCCCCTCATTGCTGCTTGTGAGCGCTCTTGCTCTCTCTCTCTCTCTGACAAATAAATAAGATCTTGGAGGAAAAAACCACAATGAAATATTTTATTGAATCCACATATTGACAATGGATCTGGCATTCTGACCAATGACACTAGCTAAAGTAGGGAAGCAATGAATTACGAGGATATCGGTAGATGTGTTAAAACTTGATTGGTGTAGGTCAATCCAAGATTCTAAATTATTTCTGAAACTTCAAAGACCATAAGGCTCAGAGAGTTGATTCTGGTCTAGGAGAACAAAAAAGCTTTCCTAAGAATACAATTTGCCCCCATACAGGACAAGCTAAAAGTTTTGGTCATCATCAGGCACGCATCTGCAGACCAGAAGATTCAAGAATGAATCTAAACTACAAGAATAACCATTAACGGGGCAACTGGGCGGCTGAGTTGTCAAGCATCTGTCTTCAGCTCAGGTCTTGATCCCAGGGTCCTGGGATGGAGTCCGGCTTCAGGCTCCCTGCTCAGTGGGAAGACTGCTTCTCCCTCTCCCACTCCCCCTGTTTGTGTTCCTTCTCTCGCTGTCTCTCTCTGTGTCAAATAAATAAATAAAATCTAAAAAAAAAAAAAACCAAAAAAAAAAAACCAAAAACCCCACTATGTTCCTAGCAGCCTAGAAGACACTTATTTACATTTAAAAAAAACATTTACTGAGCCTATTTTTTGATGGAAACTATTAAAGTGTGTTAAATATATTATTTAATTTACTTCTCATAGCATTCCTAAAATGTAGGTTCTATTAAATTCCTCATATAGATGAAAAACCATGTGACCCAGAGAATTTAAGAGATTTGTCGAGGGTCTAAAAACTAAGAAGTGACAGACAAAAAGGATTTAGACCAAGACTTGTCTGACCCCGGAGCCTGAGCTCTTACGCAACATATAGCCTTCTTTCTGTTTCTCTAAGAAATCAAATAAATCTGTTATTTCTATAAAGAAAGCTGAGTCTAATGCAATGATTCTCAATGGGAGAGGTGGGGGTGGGAGCAGATTACATCCCCAGAGAAATTTAAGAATGACCAAAGAAGTTTTGGTTGTCACAACTTGAGGGGGTGAGGAGGACATTCTATGGGCATCTAGTGGGTAGAAGACAAACACAAGCTAAACATCCTATAATGCACAGGGAAGCCTCCCACCGTAGAGAACTACTGGCCCACAATATCAATAGAACCACTGCTGAGAAACTCTGGTCCAAGCACGATAACCAATGTTTTTCCTGTTAAGCTAAACCTATACAAATCTAATATCTTCGTTCCAGTACCAGGATCTAATAAAAACACCCCAATGTAAACCAAAAGAATATGCCTCCCTGCCGAACAGAAAAGAAGGTAGAATATGAAGAGATTCATTTACTGAACAATTCTAAATCAGTTTTTCTTCCATAATGCATATTTCCAAATACTCAGCAATTTTACAGATAAACCCCCCAAATGATCACTCATTTCTCAAAACTAGTGATTGAAAATTACTATTTTTAGCAGATTTCCTGGGAGAGACTATATCCAAAGTTTTCCCCTCCCTTCCACTATCCTATCTAATCATTACTCGCAGAGTAATAGCTGCACGAAGTCCATAGCTTACCTTAATCATGGCAACAAACGGCATCACTTTCTTCATGTATTTCTTCAACTCTGGCAAATTGCCCAGTTCACTAGCAATGACTTTGTTATCAGGCAATTTTCCACTGTTGGCCTAAAAAAAAAAAACATTGGGGAAGAATGTGGACAAAAATATTTTAAAGATAACACACAATAGTAGATGTGCCCGTAGGAAGTCGGCCAGACACAGAATGGTGGCCTTGACCAGTCTGATAGAAAACAGTAGAAAAGGGAGCAGCCCATGCATCCTAGGGAAGTGAAAGGTGAACGTGTAATACAGAAGGGAGTCTCCCATTTCCTCTAAAGTTAAAAGATAAATGTTCTTTATGGTAAAGGAGAAAATGGGGCATCCTGTTGAATATTTAATTTTTTCTTACACCAAGAACACCTCTAGGATTGTAACATTAGATCTTATCGGGTAAGAAAACAAAATAGTCTATATTACAGATATCTTGTTTGTCTCCAAACTTGTAAAAACACTCACTAGTCATATCAAAATGGAAACTGTGTAACCATCATACAAGATTTATAGAATGTCTGCTTTTGAACACTCTTCCTTATAAACTGTTACCACAAATGTGGGGGGAAAAAAGTCTCTGGCTGGCTATCTACCTGTTAAAAATAGTATCACTTTTATCTAGCCACAAATAAATGCCTGTATCATGTATCATTAATATGCACAGAGTCCCAAATGTGCTGCCTGAATTTAAACTCATTTCTGCAAACACAACTGTCCCCTTCGACACAGTGAAAAATGAAGCAAGTGATCTTCTCAGAATTTTGGGTGACTTATTTTCTCCCTATAAAAGCGTGGCATTGAAGCCAAAGGTTGGGAATGAATCTAAATGAAAAGTAATGTATAGTAAGACTTCCAGTCAACGTTTACTTTTAATTCTAACTTTTACTAAAGTACACTGGGAAAATATTTTCTCCACTTACCAATGTGCTGCTTTAAAATATATATGAAAGAGAGAAGAGCATAGGAAACACTCCTTCCCCTTATATCACCAAAAAGGTCCCACATACAACTTAAGAATATCCTCCTTGTTCATAAACTAACATTCTTTCCGTTCTTTTGGATAAAAACAAACAAAAATTTAAAAGAACGCTGATCATTCCAAATAATGCCAAAAGATGATATTACTTTGAAACCATGTATCTAGTAAATAAATACTAAAAAAACTATAACTTCTAAAAGAACAGCAGTCTTTAATAAAAGATGCATTTTTAAATATCTGGGACATACATTCTATATTTGGTTCTCCTGCTGTTTCCTTGAAAATGCTGTTACGAATATGTAACCCACAAAGGCATGATATCATTTTTCTACCCACAAAAGCGGCTTTTACTTTTTCACTTGCCATAAGTCAAAATCTGTAAGCAATTCTAAGGATTAAATTCTATTTCTAGGGGCGCCTGGGTGGCTCAGTGGGTTAAAGCCTCTGCCTTCAGCTCAGGTCATGATTCCAGGGTCCTGGGATCGAGCCCCGCATCGGGCTCTCTACTCAGCAGGAGCCTGCTTTCCCCTCTCTCTCTCTGCCTACTTGTGATCTCTGTCTGTCAAATAAATAAATAAAATCTTAAAAAAATAAATAAATAAAAATTTCTTTCTTTTTCTTAAATTTACTTATTTGAGAGAGAGAGAGCATGAGAAGAGGGAGGGAGAAGCAGGCTCCCATTGAGCAGGGAGCCTGATACAGGGCTCAATCCCAGGACCCTGGGATCATGACCTGAGTCGAAGGTAGACACTTAACCATCTGAGCACGCAAGTGCCTCCAAATTCTATTTCTATTATATACAATCAAACAAGGAGGTAGCTTTCCATAAAAATAAGCTCACAAGGAATACAAAAACACTTACTCTTCTCTTTCCATTAAATTTCCAAATGTAAAAGTTTTTCTGAGTATTTTTTAATTAACTATGAAAACTTCTGAAAGAAAATTTCAATAAAGTTCTCAAAAATCAAAGCTAAGGATTTTCCCTTCAGTTATCACTTTATGCTTTGCCCATAATTTGTTTTTTCTCTCCCTCCTCTTCTTTCAGTGCACCTTAACAATTTGTGTCTATCAATAACTGTTAAAAACCTGAGCAAAAATTCCACAACATATACTTTGTTTCCATAATTTGAATGTGAAAGAAAAAGGTAGATGGATTTTTTTCTTCAAGAAAACTTAGAACTATGCTTAAGTATTGTGTTTCCTTTAAACACAACAATCGTATTTAACAGCTACTTACCCGACAGAGCCAAAAACATTGAGCTCTCCATTTCAATGGGTAATTATTAAACTGACCATTTTGTTTTAAATTATTCAAAAGCCAAGCTTCAATTTTTTGAAACATAATGAGGTGAAGGTCATGAATCCCAGTGTTCAAGTCAGAACAAACCCAAAGGCAAACTCAGTTCTCTTGCTTCATGATTTCCATCACATATGAGAACGTCCCACACCTTTTAATTACATGGGACTAGATCCACTATATATTTTTTTAATGTTAATTTTTTTTAAAAGATTTTATTATTTATTTGACAGACAGAGATCACAAGCAGGCAGAGAGGCAGGCAGAGAAAGAGGAGGAAGCAGGCTCCCTGCTGAGCAGAGAGCCCGATGTGGGGCTCGATCCCAGGACCCTGGGATCATGACCTGAGCCGAAGGCAGAGGCTTTAACCCATTGAGCCACCCAGGCGCCCCCCACTATATTTTTGTATGGAAGTTTCAGATGATAAAAAAGACAGCAACTTTTACAGTAACAATTTCAGAGCCAGCACAGCTAACAAAAAAACACTCCATGTCTAAGAGTAATTCCACAAAGTTGCCCTTGTCCTTCTCTAATACATTGCCAACATCCTCAAAACAACAACAGCACAGGAGCACACAACAACGCGGGCGGAACGGCTGCTGCGAGCATCACCTCAAAGTGATTCCGCAGCACGGACAGGGTGGTATGTTGCCAAGAAGGATAGTTCTTTGCCACGTAGATGGTGCAATGTGAAGGTTTCTGAGGTGGCTGCTTGTCAGTCTTCTACAGGGCAAAAGAGAGGGAAGAAACATTTTATCACTCTTGTATACACCAAAAATGAAAGATCCCTCTTCTGGTATAAACCACTATTGCCGTTAACATTAAGAAGCATATACATCTGACAAAACTGCATTAGCAGTGAAGAGAGCCCAAAACATGTGAATGACAGTTGTCTTAATTTTCATTACTAGTAAATGTTACCTGACTAATCACTTTAAAGCAACAACCTTAAAAAAAAAAATGCCTTCACCTTTCCCTTAGCTGGCATCATATAGTTCTTGAGTCGCAATCTAAGGTCATGTGCTACTTCCATGAGATACTGTGAGGAACGTATCAAGGCTTCATCCACGGGACCTGCCAGAGGCCATGAAGCATTCATAATGGAGTCTGGCTTTAAGGGGAAAAAAAAAAAGTTCAGTGGGCTCAAAGCCATGCAACTATTTTATGGTTCATGATTACAGTTCCATACCAAGTCTACCATCTGTAATTGCGTGCTCAGAGTTCAAACCTGACTACCCATAACACACTTCCACAGCTCCTGATCTAATGTTCCCTAGAATTCAAGCTGTGAAGTCTGACTCTACATTCCTAATTAGCATCCATTTGTACAAGCATATTAATACCCACACACATATGCTCACTTTCAAAGAAAATTATGTAATGCTAATTTGCCTAAATTTAATTATTACATAAATTATATACACTCAGTTTTTATCCTATTAATACATCCAGTATTGAAAGTATAGCTATTCGGTATATGCATCACAAGCACATTTTTACAGTGTTCATGTGTCAAAAAATACAAAAGAGCCTGGCTAATAAAGATGAAAAGAAATTATTAAACCAGCCATTCTGTTTATCTGCAACCCTGGGAGAAATAATTGCATTTATCCTCACAGTAAGGATGCTAATATAATATCCCTGAATATGCAGCCCTGCATATGCCAGAAATTTTATATAAAACAAAAATATATGCAAATATACACTTCCATCTTTGTTTATAAGCTGCTCCTAACAGTCGTTTATATTGTTCTCAATATTTTCACCTTTTTAACAGCTGGAAAACAGTCTTAGTTATATAGTATTCAAATTAAATGTATTTTTAAAATATATTCAAATGTATTTTAACATTTTCTAACAAGAATTAGGTGATAAACAAAATGCAAGTCACGTGGTTTTAAAATACTTCCACTGTGTGTATATGAATAAAGACACATACTCGATATGTCCATCTAAACAGGAGGTAGCTTCAGTGCAACCTGTTGTAATAATTAGGAGATGATGGATCCAACATTACTCCTGAAATATCTTTTTTCAGTCTTTTCCTCTTAAGTAACACTATTATTGTATTTATTTAATAGGGCCAAATCAAACAGCCCACAACATCTCAACCACATATAGGTACCTTTCCCAGGAGTGTCCAGATGTGCTCACACAAGTGTGGACAGAACGGAGCCAAGAGAAGTGTCTGAACTTCAAGAAAGCGGAACACAAGGTCTCTGTGCATCCCTTCTATGGCCAATTCACGGTATTTATCTTTCGCAGCCTGCAAGATTTGAAATTATTTGCCATTTTTCTCCCCATACTTCTTTAAAATAAAATTAAAAGAAAAAAATCCAGTGCCTCTATTTTAATGTATTTTTAAGCTTTTAGTCTTTCAAAATTCCATAATGAATTCTCATAAAGGTTTTACTTCATTTTTTTTTTTTTAAGTAATCTCTACACCCAATGTGGGACTTGAATCTACAACCTCAAGATCAAGAGCCAAAAGCTCTACCAACTGGGCTAGACAGGCCCCCCGGTTTTTCCACATTTTTAACAACTTGCAATTAAATGCATATCAATCCTTGTCAAAGGATATTATGGTTTTATATTAATGACTCTCAAGAAAAATTTTTTAAGAAGACATTTTTTAAAAGATTTTATTTATTTATTTGACAAGAGAGATCACAAGTAGGCAGAAAGGCAGGCAGAGAGAGAGGGGGGAAGCAGGCCTCCTGCTGAACGGAGAGCCCCACGTGGGGCTCTATCCCAGGACCCTGAGATCATGACCCAAGCCAGAAGTAGAGGCTCAACTCACTGAGCCACCCAGGTACCCCAAAAAGACATTTTCTAACAGACATAAAAGTTGTGTATTAAGGGCTGCCGATACTCTCAACAGCCTATAAGAGAGATATTAAGTATCGAAAAAAGGCTATAAATAGGACAATTGCTATGTTCAGCACTTATCCTTATTTAACCACATCTATGAAAACCAAGTTACATAAATCCCAATGTGATATTTTACAAAACTGATTGAGGAAACCTGCATTTTTAAGCCCCTGAACTGCCAAACTAGAGGAAACACTGACACCTTGTGGAAAACACCAGAAAATGCTTGATTTCAAACTAGGGGTAATCAATTACAATTTTGCCTTACGTTTTATCAAATTAAAAATGTTCTCCTGTGGGACGCCTGGGTGGCTCAGTTGGTTAAGCAGCTGCCTTCGGCTCAGGTCATGATCCCGGCGTCATGGGATCGAGTCCCACATCAGGCTCCTTGCTTGGCAGGGAGCCTACTTCTCCCTCTGCCTCTGCCTGCTACTCTGCCTGTGCTCGCTCTCCCTCTCTCTCTGACAAATAAATAAATTAAAAAAAAAAAAAAAGTTCTCCTGGGGCACCTGGGTGGCTCAGTCCGTTAGGCGTCTGCCTTCAGCTCAGTCATGATCCCAGGGATAGAGCCCCATGTCTGGCTCTATCTAGCCCAGGGATATCTATCTATCTATCTATCTAGCCCAGGGATAGATCCTTGGATAGAGCCCCGTGTCTGGCTCCCTGCTCAGGAGGGAAGCCTGCTTCTCCTTCTTCCTTCTCCCTCTCCCCGTTTGGGTTCTCTCTCTCTCTCTCTGTCAAATGAATGGATAAAATCTTTGAAAAATATAAAAATTAAAATGTTCTCCTGGAAAATGTGGCTGACTTTTAGATTTAACCTCTTTACTGACTCACAGCTGAACTAGAAACAGAAAGATTTATATTAAATACAAGAGAGAATCAAAGAAAATTATTTAAAACCACAATTCACTGAATAATTTAAAAACTGCTTGGCAATATTTTCAGTCTCCACTTTAGATGAATTAACATTATAGCAGGAAGGAAAAAGGGTGAAATACGTCATAGCCACACTGATGTACTTTATAGCCACTAAAAGAAGAGCCTACCTGAAACTCAAAAAACCCTGTCTTCAAAGCTTCTTTAAACATCATCTTTTCATAATTTTGATCTGTTTTTATAATTCCTGCATTCATCTCACTATAGAATAGGGAAAAAAAGATTACTGAGTTTAAATGCAAGTACACAAAGATATAAAAAACTGCCACATATACTAGTCAACAGTAAAACATTAACGCCTGAAACATTTAAGACTGCTCAACCACAAAACCACTTAACCGCAACACAGTTAACAATGTTCTTGCCTAAAAATTTCTGGATGGGAACTTTATTAGGAAGCCCAAAATGCAACATGAAAACAGCTTAACAAAGCTGATCAGGTTTACTTGCTGCATTTAAACAAGTGACATTGAATATTTAAAAAATTTTCTCTTGCTACCAAAGGCCCTTCATTTAATTAGCCTATATTTTAGCCTAATCTGGCCCAAATGTGCCTGATCTACTCTACCCTCCATATACTGTACCCCAAATAAATATCATCTCTTTCCATGGCTTCCTCCTCTCCCTGTAAAAATCCATTCTTCAAGAAACCCAGAATGCACATGCCATCTCCTGTGAATTTCCCTCCATCCCTATAACTACACTTGCAATGGGTTCAATGAGAGATTTCTTCTGCTGAACTAGAGTGATGGATCAAGTCCCATTCATCTTTGTAACAGCAGTTCTTCAGATGGCTCCTGATACAAAGATGATGATAAGTGTTTTTTATAAAAGAAAAAAATTGGCATTTCTTTTTCTTCTAATCTATTTTTCATTTAACCATTCTGTCCTTCTCTAATGCAGGAGAGCATGGTAAAGTGGTTATGAGCAAGGGCTTTGGAGAAAGAAGAAAATTCATAACCCCCAACTGAAATTACTAGCTTTGAGGCATTTAATAAAATATTTAATTTTTCTAAGCTTCAATTTCTTTAACTATAAAATAGGGCAAATAATAGCTTTATCATATAAGCTGTGAAGCTAAAAATCAGATAATGGATGCAAAGTGCTTAGCAGAGTACCTAGAACAAATAAAATGAATTGTAATGAATAGCAGCTATTAATAACATCTGATTTATTTTAGGAGGAAAGGAAAAAAGAAAACTTAAAAATGCAGGAGGACTAGGCAACTCTAAAGTACCATAGGCTGGAGTTGACAGATTACCTGGCAAAAACTCTATCATTGAAGGTGCTGGCAGGCCCACTTCTCAGGCTGTCCCAGTTGGCCACCATTTCTTTCACCCACTCCACCCAGGTGTACAGACGGAGAATCCCTGCATCGGCCATGGCTTCCACAAAGTTAGCATCTTCAACAGTGTCACCAGCATCAGCCAGAGCCAAACGCATTCCTGGAGGAGGAGGACAACGAAGAAGAAGAAGAGGGTGATCAAGTGATGATTTTATTTTATTTTTTTTAAGTTTTTATTTATTTACTTGACAGAGACAGAGATTACAAGTAGGCAGAGAGGTAGGCAGAGAGAGAGGAGGAAGCAGGCTCCCCGCTCTGCAGGGAGCCTGATGCGGGGCTCAATCCCAGGACCCCAAGATCATGGCCTGAGCCGAAGGCAGAGGTTTTAACCCACTGAGCCACCCAGGCGCACCCAAGTGGTCATTTTAAAATGTGGTTAGTGACTATCAACGATGTGACCAACCAGGTATACTGCAAAACCTACATCGAAATTAAGGAATAGCAGATGCTTTACAGGACTGCCATGGATCAACAACAAAAATAAGAGCCACCAAAAGTAGGATCCACAGAGTTGTTCAAATCTGGGAATCACCTATGTATTGATTTGCATACACTTAGCATCAAAATGTGTTTCTTCCAGGCAACTGGTTGAGTTAATGAGATAAAGTGGTCCTGAATGAAGGAGAGTAAGAAAATGATAAACTGGAAATACAGATCCCTATCAACATCTCAGCCTCATTTAGAGGCAGCAAAATATTTTAATGCACGAGAGAACACGCTGGTGCCTTACATATACAAAAATATATTTAATTTCTTCTTTCTAAAAGCAGGTACTGCTAAGTTTTCTAACAAAATTGTACTTTTGTAACCAAAATCTTCCGTTCTAAAATATTGAAAAAAAAATTAATAAGAGCCTAATTAAATTATAAGACACCCTTACAAAGGGACACTATATTAGGGCAAAGGAGTATGGAAAACTCTTTACATTTCAATATGGAGTGATCTCAAATATGAACTGTTAAGTGATAAAGGAAAAGTTCAGAAGAGTGTATTGTTTTCTACCATCTGCGCCTAAAGGGGGGACATGAGAATATGTAACATTAAGTTATGGATGGATTAAATATGCTTTACAATACATAAGAAGCTCAAAACATTTCATGTTTTTACTTGAAATAATTTTATACTTAAAGAAAAGGTCCAAAGACAGCAAGAAAATAGACATAAATGATTTAACAGTCTTCTCTAATGTTAACAACTTACATAACCATGGTTTCAAAACCAGAAACTAACATTAGTACAATACTATTAACTAAACTATAGACCTTATTCAAATTTCACCAGTTTCTCTTCTAATTCCTATTTCTGTTGCAGGATCCAATCCAGAAAACTACATTGCATTTAATCATTTTATCTTCTTGGTCTCCTCAAATCTGTGACAGTTCCTCAGTCTTTGTCTTTTATGACCTTGACATTTTTGAGGAGTACTAGTCAGTTATTTAACAGAATTTCTCCAAACTTGGTTTGTCTCATGTTTTCTCATGATTAGACTGAGCCTATGAACCTCCGGCAAGAATGTCACTAAAGTGATGCTGTGTGTCCTCTCAGGACATCAATATCAAGGAGGTGCATGACACTGATATGACTTATTACTGGTGTTGCAAGCTTTCGTCACTTAGGTAGTATGTCAAGTTTTCTCAACTGTGAACAGTTTTTCCTTTTGTGATTAAAAAAAATCTTGGCAGAAATACTCTGAGAATATACAAACATCTTGTTTCTTCCAGAAACATGCACCCATTGATTTTGGCAAACATTGGCAGATCCCGCCTGTAACAATTATTTGTGATTTCTGCCTAATGGTGATTTTGTATTTCAGCCAATCTTCATACATTTATTAATATGAATTCTGAAAGGAAAAGCTGTCCCTACACCCCCACTTATTCATTTATTCAACTATTATTTAGATCAGTATGAACTCACAAATATTCAACCTATTTACTGGGTTAAAATCCAACACTACCATTTATTCCTTAAATTGTTCTAGCTTGGATAATAGAGCTCCTTCCAGTTAGCTCCTGTACCTTTTTTTTTTTTTTTCCCTAAATCACTGAGTGCTCATCACAAGTACATTCCTTAATCCACATCATCTTTTTGCCATCCCCTCACCCACTCCCCTCTGGTAACCATCAGTTTGTTCTCTATCGTTAAGAGTCTCTTATGTCTTCTTTTCCCCTCTCATTTTCCACAGTCCCCTCCCCTGTCATATAGTCATCTGTTTTGTTTCCTAACATGAATAAAATCATATGGTAATTGTCTTTCTCTGACTTACTTCACTTAGTATTATACTCCCTAGCTCTATCCACGTGGTTGCAAATGGCAAGATTTCATTCTTTTTATGGCTGAAAAATATTCCAGTGTGCGTGTGTGTATACATACATCTTCTTTATCCATTCATCAATAGATGGACACCTGGACTGCTACCATATCTTGGCTATTGTAAACAATGCTACTATAAATATAGGGGTGCATGTAGCTCTTCGAATTTAGTGTTTTTACATTTTTTGGGTAAATACCCAGTAACGTGATTACTGGACCATATGGTTGTTCGATTTTTAACTTTTTTTTTTTTTTTAAACTTGTTAGCCACCATAGTCATTTTGGCCACATGCAGTTCAAGTTTTGTTTTTTTTTTTAATTTTATTTTATTTATTTACTTGAGAGAGAAACAGTGAGAGAGAGCATGAGTGAGGAGAAGGTCAGAGGGAGAAGCAGACTCTCTGTGGAGCTGGGAGCCCGATGCGGGACTCGATCCGGGAACTCCGGGATCATGACCTGAGCTGAAGGCAGTCGTCCAACCAACTGAGCCACCCAGGCGTCCCCGATTTTTAACTTTTGAGGACCCTCCATACTGTTTTCCACAGTGGTTGCACCACTTTCCATTCCCACCAACAGTGTACAAGGGTTCCTTTTTCTCCACATCCTCACCAACACCTGTTGTTCCTTGTGTTTTCGATTTTAGCCATTCTGACAGGTGTAGGTGATATCTCATTGTTTTGATTTGCATTTCCCTGATGAAGAGTGATGGTGAGCATCTCTTCATGTGTCTGTTGGCCATCTGGATGTTTTCTTTGAAGCAATGTCTGTTCATAGTTTTTGCCCATTTTCTAATTGGATTATTTGTTTCTTGGTGTTGAGTTCTATAGGTTCTTTATGTATTTTGGATATTAACCCTTTATTAGGTATATGATTAGCAAATTTCTTGTCCCATTCTGTAGGTTACCATTTAGTTTTCTGGATTGTTTCCTTCTTTGTGCAGAAGCTTTTTATTTTTATTTTGATGTAGTCCCAATAGTTTTTGTTTCTCTTGCTTTAGAGAATCTATCTAGAAAAAATTTGCTATGGCCAATGTCAGAGAAATTACTGCCTATGCTCTTTTCTAAGATTTTTATGATTCAAGATCTCACATTTAGGTCTTTAATCCATTTTGAATTTATTTTTGTGTATGGTGTAAGAAAGTGGTCCAGTTTCATTCTTTTGCATGCTGCTATTCAATTTTCCCAACACCATTTGTTTAAGAGGCTATCTTTTTCCCACTGGATAGTCTTTCTTGCCTTGTAGAAAACTAAATGACCATATAATGTTGCATTCATTTCTGGGTTTTCTATTCTTTTCCATTGACCTATATACTTATTTTTGTGCCAGTACCATGATCTTTTGATTACTCTGTAAGCTCTGTAATAGAACTTGAAGTCCAGAATTGTGATACCTCCACCTTTGCTTTTTTCAATATTGTTTTGGCTACTGGAGGGTCTTTTGTGGCTCTGTAGAAACTTTAGGATTGTTTGTTCTAGCTCTGTGAAAAATGCTATTGGTGTTTTGATAGAGAACGCACTAAATGTGTAGATTTCCAATCTATGAGAATGGAATATCTTTCCATTTCCTTCTGCAATCTTCAATTTCCTTCATCAGTGTTTTATAGTTTTCAGAGTACAGGTCTCCTACTTTCGTGGTTAGGTTTATTCCTAGGTATCTTATTATTTTGGGTGCAATTGTAAATGAGATTGTTCTCTTCTCTTTCTGCTGGTTCATTACTGGTATATAGAAACACAACAGACTTCTGTACATATATTTTGTATCCTGAGACTTTACTTTGTGTATCAGTTCTAGCAGTTTCTTGGTGGAGTCTTTCAGGTTGTCTATATGCAGTACCACATCATCTACAAGTTGTGTGACTACTGTGGCTAGGACTTCCAATACTCTATTGAATAAAAGTGGTGAGAGTGGACATCCTTGTATAATTTCTGACCTTACAGGGAAAGACTCTCAGCTTTTCACCATTAAGGATGATATCAGCTGTGGATTTTTTTTTTTTTTTTAATTTGACAGACAGAGATCACAAGTAGGCAGAGAGGCAGGCAGAGAGAAGAGGAGTAAGCAGGCTCCCTGCCAAGCTGAGAGCCCGATGCGGGGCTCAATCCCAGGACCCCAGGATCACAACCCGAGCCGAAGGCAGAGGCTTTAACCCACTTTAACCCAGGTGCCCCTCAGCTGTGGATTTTTAATTTAAGACCTTTATTATGTGGAAGTATGTTCCCTCTAAACCTACTTTGTTCAAAGTTTTTATCATGAATGGATGTTGTACTTTGTCAAATGCTTTTTCTGCATCTACTGAAACAATCATATGGTTCTTATCCTTTCTCTTACTGATATACCATGTTGATTGATTTGTGAATACTGAACCAACCTTGCAACCCGGGAATAAATCCCGCTTGACCATAGTGAATGTTTTTTGTTTTTTGTGGGGTTTTTTTACTATATTGTTGGAATCAGTTTGCTAATATTTTGTTGAGGACTTTTGCATCTATATTCATCAAAGATACTGGCCTTTCGTTCTCTTTTTTGTGGTGTGTTTATCTGGTTTTGGTATCAGACTAATGTTGGCCTTATAGAATAAATTTGGAAGATGTTCTGCCTTCTCTATTCTTCAGAATAGTGTAAGAAGAATAGGTATTAACTCTTTTTTAAATGTTTGGTAGAGGGGCGCCTGGCTGGCTCAGCCAGTGGAGCATGTGCCTCTTGATCTCAGGATTCTAAGTTTGAGCTCCACACTGGGTACCGAGATCACTTAAAAATAAAATCAATCAGTCAACCAATCAATCAATATTTGGTAGAATTCACCCATGAAGACATCTGGTTCTGGACTTAATGCTTGTTGGGAGTTTTTTGATTACTGATTCAATTTCTTTGCTGGTAATCAGTCTATTCAAATATTCTATTTCTTCCTGCTTCAGTTTGGGGGGGGTTATATGTTTGTAGGAATTTATTCATTTCTTTTAGGTTATCCAATTTGTTGGCATACAGTTTTTCATAATATTCTAATTGTTTCTGGTGTTTGTTCTTATTTTTCCTCTCTTATTTGTGATTTTATTTGGGCCTTTTCTCTTTTTTTGATGAATCTAACAGAGGTTTATCAATTTTATTGATTTTTTTTTTCAAAAAACCAGCTCCTGGTTTCATTATCTGTTCTACTGTTTTTTTTTTAGTTTCTATATCATTAATTTCTGTTCTAATATTTAATTTTTCCTTTCTTTTGCTGGTTTTAGGTTTTGTTTTTCTTTTTCTAGCTCCTTTAGGCGTAAGGTCAAGTTGGTTATGGGAGGTTTTTCTCGCTGCTTTTTTCTTTTTAAGATTTTATTTATTTATTTGACAGAGAGATACAGAGAGAGAGACCAAGTATGTAGAACAGCAGGCAGAGAGAGTGGAGAAGCAGGCTCTCTGCTGAGCAAGGAGCCCAACATGGGGCTTGATCCCAGGGCCTTGGGATCATGATCTGAGCCAAAGGCAGCCACTTTAACTGACTGAGCCACCCAGGCACCCCAGATTTTTCTTGCTTTTTAAGATTTTATTTATTTATTTGACAGAGAGAGATTACAAGTAGGGAGAGAGGCAGGCAGAGTGAGAAGGGGGAAGCAGGCTCACCGCTGAGCAGAGAGCCCGATGTGGGGCTCAATCCCAGGACCCCAGGATCATGACCTGAGCCGAAGGCAGAGGCTTTAACCCACTGAGCCACCCAGGCACCCCTTTTTCTTGCTTCTTGAGGTAGGCCTGTATTGCTATAAATTTCCCTCTTAGAACCACTTTTGCTGTGTCCCAAAGGTTCTGAACCATTGTTTTCATTTGTTTCCATGTACTTTTTAACTTTTTTTTTTAATATTTTATTTATTTATTTGACAGAGATCACAAGTAGGCAGAGAGGCAGGCAGAGACAGAGATGGAAACAGGCTCCCTGCTGAGCAGAGAGCCCGATGCAGGGCTCGATCCCAGGACCCTGAGATCATGACCTGAGCTAAAAGGCAGAGGCTTAACTCACTGAGCCACCCAGGTCCCCCTCCATGTACTTTTTTATTTCTTCAATTTCCTCTTTGACACATTTCATTGTTTAGTAGAATGTTATTTAACCTCCATGTATTTGTGGTCTTTCCAGGTTTTTTCTTGTAATTGACTTGTAGTTTCATAGCATTGTGGTCAGAAAAGATGCACAGTATGAATCTGATCTTTTTTTAAAATAAAGATTTATTTATTTATTTATTTGACAGAGAAACACAGCAAAAGAGGGAACACAAGCAGGGGGAATGGGAGAGGGAGAAGCAGGCTTCCTGCCTAGCAGGGAGCCCGATGTGGGGCTCAATCCCAGGACTCTGGGATCATGACCTGAGCCAAAGGCAGACACTTAATGACTGAGCCACCCAGGCGCCCCAACTTCGATATTTTTAAATTCGTGGAGGCTTTCTTTGTGATCTAATATGTGATCTATTCTAGAGAATATTCCATGTACACTTGAAAATAATGTGTATTGTGCTGCTTTAGAACAGAAATGTTCTGAACATATCTGTTAAATCCAACTGTTCCAGCGTGTCATTCAAAGCCATTGTTTCCTTGTTGATTTTCTGTTTAGATGATCTGTCTATTGATGTAAGTGGGTGTGAAAGTCCTCTACTATTACAGCATATTATCAATCAGTTCCTTTATGTTTGTTACTAGCTGTTTTATGTATTTGGGTGCACAAAGATTTACAATTCTTACATTTTCTTGTTGGACTGTCCCCTTTATTATATTATTATATGGTATCCTTCTTTAACTCTTGTTATAGTCTTTGTTTTAAAATCTATTTTGTCCGGGGGTGTGCCTGGGTGGCTCAGTGGGTTAAGGCCTCTGCCTTCGGCTCAGGTCATGATCCCAGAGTCCTGGGATCAAGCCCTGCATCAGGCTCTCTGCTCAGCAGGGAGCCTGGTTCCTCCTCTCTCTCTGCCTGCCTCTCCACCTACTTGTGATCTCTGTCTGTCAAATAAATAAATGGAATCTTTTAAAAAAAACAAAACTATAAAAAAATAATAAAATCTATTTTGTCCGATATAATATTGCTACTCTGGCTTTCCTTTGACATCCATTTGCATGACATATGTTTCTCCATCCTCTAACTTTCAATCTGCAGGTGTCTTTAAGTCTAAAATGAGTCTCTTGTAAGAGCACCTGGCTGGTTCTGCTGGTAGAGTATGCAACTCTTGATCTCAGGGTTGTGAGTTCAAGCCCCATGCCATTCTTATTTAAAAATACAAATGTTATTGGGCACCTGGGTGGCTCAGTGGGTTAAGCTGCTGCCTTCGGCTCAGGTCATGATCTCAGGGTCCTGGGATTGAGTCCCGCATCAGGCTGTCTGTTTGGCGGGGAGCCTGCTTCCCCTTCTCTCCCTCTCTGCCTGCCTCTCTGCCTACTTGTGATCTCTGTCTGTCAGATAAATAAATAAAATATTTAAAAAAAAATATAAATGTTATTAACGTTTGATGGAGCCACAGAGTTTCCTAAGTCTATTCTCATTTTGCATAATTCTTTTTTTCTCTTTTGTTCAGTTTAATTACTTTCCATTACTCTGTCATCAAGGCATTAACTCATTTTTCTGCTTCTTCCAACCTGCTGTTCATTCCATCAAGCACCTTTCTCATTTTGTCTATTGAGCCCTTTTTCTCTGTTATGTTATTCCTTATCTCTGTGTTAACGGTCTCAGGAAGATCCTCCACTCTTTTCTCAAGTCCAGTGAGTATCCTTATGACCATTGCTTCAAATTCTCTATCACACATGTGACTTATATCTGTTTCACTTAGATCTCCAGCCATGGCTTTGTCCCGTTCTTTCATTTCGGACAAATTTCTGTCTTCTCATGTTGTCTAAATCTCTGTGCCTATGTTAAGAAAGTCAGCTATGTCTCCTGTTCTTGAGGGTGATGGCCTTATGATGAGGAGGTTCTGTACTGCCCTACTGTGTAGTATCCCATTCCCCAGGGCCTGGCACTCCTAGGACGGTCTCCAATGTGCTACATAGGCTGTTTTCTCCTGGCCACTTTATCCTTCAGACCAGTGGTTTGCAAAGGCTCTCTTTGCTTGTTGTGAGCAATTTGGTCCCTGGACTGAAAGTGGTGGCATTTTAACTAGGTGTGCTCTGGTCTGCTTGTGAAATGAGATCTGTCACTGCCAGAACCAAGGCCACGCCAAACTCTTAGGTAGAGAAATACAGTGTGGGCAGGGGTTTGAGCTGGTCTTCTGGGGAAGGGAGCCCACCAAGCTGGGACTGAGGCAAGCACGACTGGGAGGAGTGGTTTTACCAGAGCATGGAGGGGTGGGACTTGGTGTAAGCAAGTTAGATGGCAAGTGTTAGCACTGTGCTGCTCCCAGCAGGGGGCCCTATGCATATGCTAAGGGGTGGGGAAGGGAGATGGTGCCTGCCAATTCCTTTGTTCCTAGAGGGGTCTCTCGGTGTGAACAGTGAAGGCAGCCTCTCTGTGACATGCTGAGATGAGCAACTAACCTCCCTACTGTGTGCTCCAGGCACTCTTCAGATCACCCTCCATGCTGTATGTCTACACCATGTTTGCAAGCCTTCTCTCCAAGAGCAGCCGCAATGTCCTTCAAGCTCTCCCAGAACCAAGCACAGTGACCTTTAAAACTCTAGGCTTTAAGCGCCACTGGTTTCAAGGACTCATGAAATTCAGGCCCTCTCACTTTCGAAGCCAATTGCTATGGGGATTTGTTTTCCCCATGCACTCCCCTGTGAACTCGTTTGTCATATATATGCCCTTCTCTGCGACTGTTCCTACCTCCACACCGCCCCCCACCCACCCTCACCCCTGCACCATCCAGTGGCCATGACCTGTTTTTCTCTCAAACCATATCTCGGCACTTCCCACCTTCTTCAGTATAGCCTCTTCTCCGTCTTTAGTTGTGGAGTTTGTTCTGCTAGCCTTCAGACAGATTTCTGGGTTATTTAAGATGATTTGATAGTGCCATGATCTTCTGTCTTAAATAAATCTGTGTCCTTGCAAATGTCCTCATCCTTACTGAAACACTTCCTTATTTTCTGGCACCTTAAGATGTTTCATGCTCATCTTGTATTTTTCCTACTCCAGCCCACAAATCAATCACTTCTCTCAGGCACCCGAGTTCCATTTATTGGAGACCAAGATCTAAATGCCAAGTGTGTCCCTGTTACTAGTGTGCCACTGCTCATAAGCTTCTCGGCAGACATGGCTAGGGATATGTATGCATGTATACTAACCAACCACACATATCCATATTTATTTTTACATCACTCTGTCTATATATAAAATTAAAACCTTTGGAAATTGCCAATTCCAATCCAACACCATAGGGTCCAGTCTAGCATTCCCCCTTTATTATCTGTATCTTTTTAACAGTGAGCTCTCATCTACAATAGATTTATTTGTTCAATCCCAGTAAAACTAAAATTAGTTTCAGAATTGCTAACTTACACCTCATGTAAGAAACAGTTTTACTAATTACAGTATTTGTGTGTAGTTCTTTTTGGCTACAGCGTCCAGTCAAAACACTGTTTTCAAAGTTAGTTAGGTTAGTTCTTTCCCAATCCCTTCAGCATGGCCTCAAACTGTGCTAGCCAGGATCAGTAAAAAGACATGCCATGAGGACCAAAACAATCAAGGGTTCCTACAGGTCAGACAGTGCATCTCCTCCCTTGAAAAAGCAATGATGAAATGGGATAGTACTAAGGCCAAGGAGAAAATATTTCTTGAAAAAGATGAATGCTCCAGGTTCAAGTCACCTATATGTATATCATGTATGAAGGAAATACTTTGCAAAAGCTTCATAATCAACATCTCTACAAACCAACTCTTTAACCTTATAAGTAGTAAGAAATTAGAAACAAGCCAGATAGCAATTATAGTGAGTTTCTTTTTTAAAAAGACTCTAATAATCTTAGCTTGAATGTGTTCCTAAACAGATCACATCGGCAATTCTTATGTTGCTTATACACAAAGAAAACATGAGTATTTTAAAGTACTGGAAAAAGCAAAAGGAAAGAGCAATAAAACTGAAATAATAATTTTAATTTGCCTTCTATAATCTAGAAAGAATCAGATCCTATATAAGAGCAATAATAAAAAAGTATACTCACCATCAGCTGAAAATTTGTCGATTGCTTGGGTCAAAGTAAGGAAGTTGCCTGTGGACTTGGACATCTGAAATAGAGTCAATGATCAGGTATTATTAAGAATATATATGAATAAAATTGGGGCGCCTGGGTGGCTCAGTGGGTTAAGCCTCTGCCTTCGGCTCAGGTCATGATCTCAGGATCCTGGGATTGAGCCCCGCATCAGGCTCCCTGCTCCCTGCTCAGCAGGGAGCCTGCTTCCTCCTCCTCTCTCTGCCTCCCTCTCTGCCTACTTGTGATCTCTGTCGAATAAATAAATAAAATCTTAAAAAAATATATATATATGAATAAAATAAACCAAATCAGCCAAATCAAAGTAAGTAGGTTAGCCATAATCAGATAAAGACAAAAAAAAATTAGAGAGAAAAAGGAAAAGATATCTTGCACTAATTTTACAGAGGTGGACACTGAAATCCAGTTAACATAGTGACTTGTCTGGGTCACTCCGCTAGGCAGGGACAGAGCTAGGACAGGGTCTCCAGTCTGGTATTGAATGCACTACTCTTTCCAGTAGATTATACTGCCCCTAGGATTCAGTTTAGATATGTATAATGATTCCACTGTATCTCTGGAACATTTCAGGGGTCATAAAGAAGAACTTTAGAGCAATTAGAATCATTCAGAAACAAATGGGCTGGCATATGACGTCAGAGTTAGGGTTTTAGGGAACTTCACTAGTGTCATTTAAAACAAGTGGTTGTTTCAAGTCGTGCTCTACCTGAGGGCACCACATTTAAAGACACACTGTGCACAGCCTGCCAATCTTTACTATTTAAGAATTTGTTGTCTTTGGGATATCTGGTGGCTCAGGCAGTTAAGTATCTGCCTTCAGGTCAGGTCATGATCCCAGAGACCTGGGATTAAGTCCCATATGGGGCTCCCTGCTCAGCAGGGAGGGTGCTCCCCCTCTCCCTCTGCCTTTCTCCCTGCTTGTGCTCTCTTGCTCCCTCTAGCTCTCTCTTGGCATCGCTCTCCTAAATAAGTAAAATCTTAAGAAAAAAAAAAGCATTTGTTGTCTTTAACAGAACTTTGCTGATACCAAAGAAAGGTTATAATCTAGTCTTCTACCACACTGCAATGAAGTATCTAGTTCTAATAAAATCAGTACAATGTATAGTATGACAACTTTGAGACCAAAGAAAATATCACATTATAACACAATTTATATTTATACACATATATACATACATGTAAATACATATATAGTTCCACTTCGCCTTACAAAGTAAAAAATGAATTTGATAATCAAAAGTCCTTGTGGATCTAACATGCTTCTACTTAAAGAGCTGTTTTTCAGTCTAATACAGAGATTATTTTAAATGAACTTCTATATTCCCTTTCAATATTAGGTCACCAGTTAAAAATGATGTTTCATTTTGTAATTCATACCATCTGCTATTTGTTTAAATTGACACCTATTTTCATTATGACATTTATAGCAAAGAATACTCTTTTCCAATTAATATTCCATCAGTTGTAGCAAAATGCACTGATTGTAACAAAATCAACTTGCTACAAATTATTCTCACTAAGAAATAAATAACATGGCAATTTTTAGTTTATGTGAGGAGGGGTACCCTTTTCAAATGTGCACAAAAGCATCATAGGAGCAAGGGCTTTGTCAGGGGGTTTGAAGACACTGATTTTTTTAAAATATTTTATTTATTTATTTGGCAGACAGAGATCACAAGTAGGCAGAGAGGCAGGCAGAGAGAGAGAGAGAAGGAAGCAGGCTCCCCGCGGAGCAGAGAGCCCGACGCGGGACTGGATTCTAGGACCCTGAGATCATGACCTGAGCCGAAGTCAGAGGCTTAACCCACCGAGCCACCCAGGCGCCCTGAAGACACTGATTAATGAGATAAAGTCTTATATAGCCTATTAAAAAATCATATATATTAGTAGTTTTAACAATAGCAGAAGCAGTAGTAGTATAGAGAGATATATGTTATACTGCCTGGAAGAAGCATTAAATAACAGTTAAGAATCCTACAAATTCCAAAATTCTATTATTTTAATTCAGTGGCTGATCACAGTAGAAAACAAATCCCACCAAGTATCTTCTCAACTTAATGAGAAAGATATTCTAGGGTCACAATGTAGGATTTTTATATTTCTTTTTTTTCTTTTTTTAAAGATTTTTTTTTAAAGATTTTGTTTATTTATTTGACACACAGAGAGAGATCACAAGTAGGCAGAGAGGCAGGCAGAGAGACGGGGAAAGCAGGCTCCCCGCTGAGCCTAGAGCCCAACATGGGACTCAATCCCAGGATCCTGAGATCATGACCTGAGCCGAAGGCCTAACCCACTGAGCCACTGAGGAACCCGGATTTCTTTTATCTCTCTGTCTCTTCCAGTCACAATTTGTATCATCTTCTATCATTCTAACTACAAATGTTAAAATAGGTAAGTTTCCCCAGTTCCTCCCCTCCGTTAATACTATTTACTCCACTTACTCCCTAATTTGTGCTGGTAGTTCTAAACATTTTTAAATGGAAGACTAACACTGATTTTTACACTCTCTATTTTAAAAATGTACAACTTCCTACATCTGCAAAGTTCTCGGCATAATTTTAAACTTTCTTACCTTCTCAGAGTTGAGGAGGAGATGTCCATTTGCTCTCACAGCAGCGGGCCATTTGTCACTTTAGAGGTAAATGTTTAAAGACAGAAAATAAAACTTTAAGGTTCGAGTCTAAGCTTAAGAAGTTGAGGTAAATGCTGAAAGCTTTATAACAGTTTGCTAAGACAAATGTACAAATGTACTAAGTCCTGCTCTTAATAGGAAACAAATGAAAATAAGAAGTGCCCATTAGTAAAGGACTGGTTACATAAACTATGGCATAGGCATACACTGAAACACTATGTAATAGGTATTTTAAAAATATAGGAAAGGGCTAGATATGTGGGTATAAATAGATCTTAGAAGCATACTATTACATGGGGGAAAGAAGTGTCCACAGTGTGGTATCTTTGTATAATTAAAAAAAAAATAAGCATGGGGTGCCTGGCTAGCTCAGTCCGAACAGCAAGTGACTCTTGGTCTTTGGATTTTGAGTTCAAGGCCCACGCTGGGTGTAGAGATTCCTTAAATAAATAGATAATCTGATGCTAGTTTATTCATAAACATGTCATCCAGAAGAAATCATAAGAAAGCAGTGGCAGGGATTACCTATGGGAAGTAGAGTGATGTGGGGGCAAGGGTAAAAGTTCCCTTTTTTTTTTTTTTTTTTTTAATCAACTGTTTGAATTTTTGAACTATGTAAGTACCACTCATTCATTCTAGCAATGAGATTATGCGAGGATAGTGGTTGAGAACAAGAGTCCTGGAGGCAGGCTGTAGGGTTTGCATCCTCATTCTGCCATTGCTGGGTAACTCAGGGTGAATTATTTGAGCTCTCTAGGCCTCAATAAGGTTCCTTGTTTGTAAAACAAGGATATTACAGAACTTCCTGGAAAAGTTGTAATGAAAATGAAATAAGTTGTTATAAGTGATTAGAACAGTGCCAGGTGTTACTGATAATTATTACTTACAAGCACTTGACATTATTACTTACCTATAATTTATAAACTCTAATACATGTTCAAAAACTTGATGCAAAGGGATGAACACTCAACTATATTCCCAACAAGTACTTCTGAGATATTCAATTTCTCCAAAAATACATTTTAAACAATAACAACAAAATAATTGGATAACATAAGATTTATTTTAGTCCTCTACTTCAAAATCTTCCTCTTATTCTTGAAAAAGAAAATGCAATCTCATTCTAAATATAGGATGTCACATGAGATTGTTCTGGTGATATGAAATAAAATTTAAACAGAGGGAGGGGTCTGTTTCCTCGGCTACTTGAGAGACTAAAGGAAAGGCACAGAGACATATTTGGATCAAGAGGGAAGATGATAGAAGTATTACTTTTGAGGACACAGGATTAAAAACGACACTTAGATTCAGACTCTACTCAAAATACCACTACCAGGGACACCTGGGTGGCTCAGTCAATTAAGCGTCCGACTCTTGGTTTTGGCTCAGGTCATACTCTCAGGATCATTGGACTGAACCTTGTGTCAGTCTCTGTGCTGAGTGTGGAGCCTGTTGAACATTCTCTCACTTCCTCTCCCTCTGCCCCTCCCCTCCATACTCTCTCTCAAAGGAAAAAAAAAAGAACATCACTATCAACTAATGCTGTAACCTTGCAGCTCTCAGCTCTAAAGGGATGTTTCCTTTCAATTCTAACATTCTAGGCTCTGTCTTGAACCACCTTTATTTCTGCATGTAAGAGGTCAAAGAGTCACAAAACAGGTCAAGTAAAGTACTGAAAGGCTGTCAAGGTACCTGAAATGTGATGTGCTTTGGTGAGCCCAAGGTAAATATGAGGATTTCTGGATGCAACAGAGAGGAGAAGGCGTGCTTTCTGCTTCATTTATATGTTCAACAAAAGAAAAAGACGGCAACTGGCAAACCTAACTATGCCTCACAGAGTAACTTCTTAAATGTTTGACATCACAAGGCATAAATTTAGTCTGCAACCTTTTTAGCACTCACCTTTGTTCTGGCCACATAGCCACATGATTATAAAGGTAATATGAAAGATGATTAGGAACAAGATCCTTGCCAGACACTCGGAGATCCACAGGATACCAGAACTCAAATTCCTGCTTTAACTGATCTAATTTTTCCTGTGGAATCTGAGTCTTGGGAAATGGAGCCTCCTTGAAGAAAACATAATCCCAAACCTCCTTGGTCATCTGTTGCGGTCTGTATTAAAAATAAAACAAATAACAAAATATATGGATAATTTCTTTGAAGGAATCAAAATATTCATCTAATCATGAAGTAGGAATCTCTTAATATGGCTACACTAACAAATGATGACAAAAGACTTCGATAAGAATAAAGAATGGTAACGATAATAGAGGAGCTATTTATTACTTTTTCTCAGTCCAGCAGCAGAAAAACAAAAACATCGTAACAAAACTCTGCTAAAGGAATTCTGATGAAAAATAAATTAAAAAAAAAAAAAAAGAACTTTCAATGCGTATATCAAAAGATCGTATCTCTTGCTAACAAACTATGCTACTTTGCCTCATCCATTTAACAACCTGATGCCCAGCGGAGACTCTGCCTGTCCACGCAAGTCCCCCCCCTGCAGCAGGTGTGCAACTGTGTAAAATGCCATGTAAACAGTGGAATCAGAGAGCGATTCGATCAGCCACTGCTCATCCCAGGGCAGACGGGTACCTGCAAGATAAAAAAAAAAAAAAAAAATTAATGCATGAGGAACTCAAGAGACACGTCATCTAGAGAATCCACATTTTTAAGGCATATAGCATTTACAAAGTTCTTTATTTTAAGAAGGTCTTAAATTTGCTTGAATAATTAATAAAATAAACCAGAACATAAAAAACCAAATGGCTGAAGCACTGGGAACTTTCTTTAAAAAAAAAAAAATCCATAAAGGTATCTGGGTTAGAGAGGTCATATTTCTACCACGAGGAAGATGGTAGGGCACCACATTCCAGTTTCCCTCATCCTCTAAGTGAAACCTCTCACTTCCAATTCAGAAAAAAAAAATGTCTCCCTCCCCAAGAGGGAGACAAGGTAAAAGTGTAAATTTGCCGTGTAATTGGCAAAGTCATTCAAACAGAAGAATTTGAAGTATGCGTTACCTAAACCGTAAGTTCTCGAGCAAGCATGCTCTTGTAGCCAACCTAAGGTAGCTTCAAAATTCCTCCTGGTCTCCTCACAGAATCTGGAGAGAGTAAAGATAAAACGCCTTTCTTCACTTTCACTGTTTTCCATGTTTCTCATCTCCTCTCCCTTCCCTCATCACTTTTTCCCTTTCTTTCTTACGTTTCCAGGCCCTTCAAGCACTGAGATGTCTGTTTTTTCCAGTTCTCTTCTCCATAATCCAAGTACCTTGGGAGAGGAAAGATTGATTAAAAAAATAATAATAATAAAAGTCAAAAGGATAAACAAAGTAACTGGAGGAAATTTCTTGCTATGAGAGAGACTAACCACTGATCACACAGGGCCACGACACATTCATCTGAGGATCTGGACATAACTTGTTTCTCTGGTTCCATGTAAATAAATGCATCTCCCTACACAAAAGCAAACAAAAATATATCAGGTGTTATGTCAAGTCAATCTCTATTCCTCAGTGATAATAAAAACAACTTCAAAAAAAAAAATTATACCAATAATCAAAACCCCACATTTTCATTATGTCTTCCCTCTTCCCAGCAGAAGTTATCCGCCTTTCTTTCTACACATTTGCTTTTGAAAAGGTGAGCATCTTTGTCAACAAATCATCTTTCCTATAGATTATTAGATTATTCCTTTTCAGTGGAATGTGAAAGATGTTTAATAGTTTCTAATTCTATGGTTTGAAGGTCAGATTGCCTATGGAAGCCTTTTATCCTTGTTAGAATAAAAATGTAAAAAAAAAATGAAATTAAATGCATGGAACCACTGCTTTAAAAAAAAAGATGCACAAAAATTAAACATGGAAAATATTGTTGCTAAAGATTTATAGTGTCATGAAAAATGCTCACTAGTAAACTAACCGTGAATTTAATTATTTACCAAATATAAGTACCTCTTAATGTATTATGTTCTCGAACTTTTAAGCCTATTTTTAAAAATAAATCCAACATTATTGTTCATAAAATGATTAGTTTTTCTGTGTTTTTAATTTAATTCTTCATACTGTTAAATAGCGGGGACTTTTTAAAGATGATAAATCAAAAATAGACATTTAACTCTACTACCTTCAAAATTCCAGCAAAATGACAATAAGGAGGGTCTTTCTTTTTTCCAATGGCATGAATTTACAGATACAAAAGAACAGAAGAAGAAATAATATCAACCAACTTTTGGAAACTAAAAACCAAGATGAACGACAACTGCATTAGCAGGTTGAGGAAAGCTAGCTGAATCCTAAGCCAGCACTAGAGAAGGTGAAAAGCAATCCAATTTGCATTGCAGAACCTCCAAAAAAACCTCAACAATTTGTGGTATAAGATGGTTCTGGAAGTGGAGGCAATATGAGGCTGAAAATAAGGGAATTAACTGAAGTTTTTATTTTTATTTTTTTTTAAGATTTTATTTATTTATTTGACAGAGATCACAAGTAGGCAAAGAGGCAGGCAAAGAGAGAGGAAGGGAAGCAGGCTCCCCGCTGAGCAGAGAGCCCAATGTGGGGCTCCATCCCAGGACCCTGGGATCATGACCTGAGCCGAAGGCAGAGGCTTTAACCTACTGACCCACCCAGGCACCCCTTAACTGTAGTTTTTAAAGAAGAGGTTAGAGCCCCAGACACCCTAATCCCACACTATACAGACTTGCAACTGCTCTTTCCTATGCCAGCAGAACAATGAAGGTTTCTTCTCTGGAGGGGAAGAGAGAATGACTCAACCAAAAACAAAGTTGAGGGCACAGGTATCACAGTGGGAATAGATGAACTAACTGGAAAGTCAGTACATTGGGGATTAGTATTCCCCCTAGCAACCTTTTCAACTCCCAGAATGCTCAGTTAGCTCAGACCTTTTAAGCCAGAAACTGGAAGAATCTTTTGGGAGGAATCCAACAAATGCAAGAAGCTCTAACTAACATCAAGGCTAACAAAGGCTTCCCCAAAAGCCAAACAGCTCTTCTATTTTTTTTCCCCCAAACAGCCCTTCTAGATCTTCCCCAGTGAAGTCCTTCTCACATGCAAAATGCTTCTGATCACCTTTTTGTACCCACTCATAAATATAAACAACTTTTCTCAGAGAAATAAGAGATTAAGATTTCACATCCATGAAACAGGAACAGCATCCTCTAAAAAAGGATCAATCAGATAGCAAGAATAAGCTCTTATACTGGCCCTGAGTTGGTAATCTCAAAGGTGGATAATAGTATACAGGAATTCATCATACTACTCTCCACTTTTTATACATTTGAAATTTTCCATACTAAGAAAAAAAATTTTCTACATGCTCACAAATTGCAGATAAAAATCCCCACAGTTAACAAACAAAATCTTATAGGAAGAAAAAGCTGAGGGACTCTGCCAGAAAGAAAAGGACTTCCAAAATCTAAGAGAACCAATATCTGAATAAAAAGAATTCAGAAAGTGAAAATAAAGAACAGGAAGAGATGAAACAATCAAAGAAAAGGTCAAGAAATTTTCCCAAAATTAAACTGTCTCCAAACTGAAGGAATCCACCAAGCACTCAGAAAAAGTAATAAAAATTTACTTACACCAAGGTAAATCATGAAATTTTAGAATACCCAGAAGAAAAAGAAGATTCCACAAGCTTCCAGAGAAGGGAAAAAACAGGTCATTCACAAAAAAAATCAGTTATTACCAAAATGATCTTGGACTTCTCAGCGGCATTACCGAAAAAGAACACCTGGGGTAATGTCCATTAAATTTTAAAGCAAAATTATTTTCAATCTAAAGTCCTGTCCCCAAGCAATCAAGTATGAAGACAGACTAAAGCTATTTCAGATATGGAAGCTCACAAAAATTTACCTTTCAGGTATGCTTTTTCAGGAAAGCCACTAGAAGCAGAGCTTCACCAAAATGAGAAAGTAAATAATAAAGCAACAGTGATGGGATCAAGGATAGAAGATCTCCAACTCAAACAAACAAACAAACAAAGGAAATCCTTAGTAATAGTGGAGAAATCTCCCAGATGACATTTGTCCACCAAGACAGTAAGCAACCAGTCCTGACTAAAACAGGCAAGGTGCCTCTGGAAGAACTTTTTCTAAGATGGAACCAACAGCATATCAATGTGTGAAAGTATTATGAGAAGAAATAAACAGGCCAGAGTTTGAGGATGGAGTATTGATCATTATATTTTAAAAGAAGGAAATTAAAAAAAAAAAAAAAAAAGACAATTACTAATGCTAGGGGTAAACAAAAGCTGGGGAAGAAAAGTTCTCATTGTACATTTCATTGTGGCTCAATGATGCCTCAAAAGTGTACACAATGACTACTGCTCTCATGAAAGTTATAATACACCCACGCTAGGAAGACAGGAGGTAGAAGAGTATATACAAACAGTGAGGTTATAAAGAAAGACACAAGGTAGAAGGAAAAGTTAAATCTTGATTTTCCACAATAGGAAGTCAATGGCTAATGCCTAAAACTGAAAAACAGAATTAAAAAATGGCTGTACTAGCACTAAGATTAAAAATCTTTAAGAGAGACAGAACTTCTTTTAAAAGAAACAACTGAGGGACGCCTGGGTGGCTCAGTTGGTTAAGCGTCTGCCTTCGGCTCAGGTCATGATCCCAGCGTCCTGGGATCGAGTCCCACATCGGGCTCCTTGCTCGGCGGGGAGCCTGCTTCTTCCTCTGCCTCTGCCTGCCACTCTGTCTGCCTGTGCTCGCTCACTCTCTCTCTGACAAATAAATAAATTTAAAAAAAATTAAAACAAACAAACAAACAAACAACTGAAACAGTTGAAAGTAAGCCTGTTCAAAGAAGAGAAAATTTTTTATTTTTTATATATTTTTTATTGTATTAAGCTTTACAGACCACTGTCTCTATGTACTAAGGCCATATACAACTGTCAGAAATCAAAATTTAATTTAAAAATTAAGTAGCTAGGGGCACCTGGGTGGCTCAGTGGGTTAAGCCCCTCCCTTCGGCTCAGGTCATGATCTCAGGGTCCTGGGATCGAGCCCCACATCGGGCTCTCTGCTCGGTGGGGAGCCTGCTTCCTCCTCTCACTCTCTATGCCTGCCTCTCTGTCTACTTGTGATTTCTGTCAAATAAATAAAAAATCTTGAAAAAAAAATTAAGTAGCTAAACAGAAAAAAATTTTCAAAAAAATGAAGATAGAGGGGTAAGAAAAAAGATGAAGTTAAAAGTAAAGCACTACACAAAGAGAACTGTAACTACCAGTATTTCAAATGGCCACTGCCAGCAAACATCACTAAGTTCTCTGTGCTTTGCACATGCCAACTTTATAGGTCTACATACCATCAACATTACAGGTGGGATGTTCAAGTTAAACGAATTGCTAAATAAGTCTCCTATTTCCTGCCATAAAATTATTTATCTTTAATACAGCTCCAGGCTTTATTATAGAACTCAGTACTAATTAACACCATGATGTCTATTAACTGAAAGGTTTTCTCCTAAAGCAGCCTTCAGAGGATAGCCTATCACATACAATGTCAATCATGTTTTTCTGAATTGTCTTCTTTACATCTTGGACCTTCTGTCCTTTAAATCCATCCACCAACATTACCTGAAAGGATGAGAAGTGGGGGAAAAAAAAACAGACAAAATGATTAAAATTTGCTTTGTGTTTCCTCCAAACTTTTCCTAACTAAATTTACTTCCATCTAAAACCAAGATATTTTTAGTGTGAAATTTACCACACTTATAATCTTAAGTTTTTATTCTGCCATAGCTTAGATAACTAGTATTTATAATACACTTGTTTTTCTTTTGGTGCAACTCGGATAGCTATCAGGAACATGATTAGGAAGGAGTCCTCACTTCTTTCCCACTTCTCAGATTTCCATTTGGAGCTAATTTCAATATTCTCACTCATCTCATTCCTGAAGGCTTTGGGAAAATGAACTGAGTACATGCAGCTCAGCCCCATCTAGACTTGTTTCCAACTGTGCCTGCTGCCAGCGAGCATTTTCCTTTGCTTGGCCAAATGATAAACCTGGCCCTTGGGACACCTGGGTGGCTCAGTCATTAAGCTCCTGCTTTCGGCTCAGGTCATGGTCTCAGGGTCCTAGGATTGAGCCCCACATTGGCTTGATCCTGCTTAGTGGGAAGCCTGCTTCTCCCTCTCCCACTCCTCCTGCTTGTGTTCCCTCTCTCACTGTGTCTCTCTCTCTGTCAAATAAATAATAAAATCTTAAAAAAAAAACAAAAAAAAAAAAAACACCTGGCCCTTACAGAAGGCCTGTTTTTCAACTCCGCCTTTTACGTAGTGAGGAAATTTAATTCTAGGGCTAAGTATTAGCTTGCCCATTGTTGTCACAGATCTAAGCCACACAATCCCCTTCTAGGTGGCATTCTGATCTCCAGCTATGTGACTCCTGTTTCTCTCTGAAATAGCTTCTATCTTAAATGGAAAAGACACAAGTTCTTTTTTTGACCTTCCAACCCTCTAACATGCCAAAATGCTTTTTATCTATTTAATTCATCATTATGAAATTATACTTATTGATCATTATGGTACAGTGGTTAAGAGCACAAATCCCAGGGGCATCTGGGTGGCTAGGTCAGTTGAGTGTCTGACTCTTGATTTCAGCTCAGGTCATGATCTCAGGGTTTTAAGACTGAGCCCTGCCTCAGGCCCTGTGCTACACGTGGAGCTTGCTTAAGATTCACTCTTTCCCTCTCCCTCTGTTCCTCTACTGACCCCGTTTGCATATACCCAAGCTCACTCTCTCTCAAATAAATAAATAAATAAATAAGCAAGCAAGCAGGCACGAATCCTAGAGCCAAGCTGACCAGTGTGAGTACCAGTTCTGCCACTGGCTACCTATCTGGTTGATCTCAGGTAAATTACTTAATATTGGGGCGCCTGGGTGGCTCAGTGGGTTAAAGCCTCTGCCTTCAGCTCAGGTCATGATTCCAGGGTCCTGGGATCGAGCCCCAAGTTGGGCTCTCTGCTCAGCAGGGAGCCTGCTTCCTCCTTTCTCTCTCTGCCTGCCTCTCTGCCTACTTGTGATCTCTGTCTGTCAAATAAATAAATAAAATTTAAAAAAAAAAGGAATCTGGAGGGACGCCTGGGTGGCTCAGTCATTAAATGTCTGCCTTTGGTTTAGGTCATGATCCCAGGGTTCTGGGATCGATCCCCGTGCTGGGCTCCCTGCTCAGAAGCGTGCTTCTCCTTCTCCCTCTGCCCCTCTCCCTGCCTGTGCTCTTTTTCTCTCTCATTAAATAAATTAATTAAATAATTAAAAAACAAATCTGGAAACAGAAGAACACAGTCTCATATAAATCTCTCTCAAATCAGTATACAATTGAAACCATATTGAATTTTTCTATTTTTTTCTAAATCACTGAAAAAATTACAGAGCAAAACTTAAAAATTATTACTTACACCATCATAAAACCCTTTCAGATATAATTTCTCCTTTGCTTCTGCAAGTTTTTCTCGGTCATTCTGGCTTTGAACTTTCAAAGCATCACAAATGGTTACAGCAGAAAGATTTCCAAAACCTGGAATTTCAATGATTGGCACCTGCAAAGAACAACATGTCAGGAACTAATTCACACTGAATGAACACAAATACAGCCCCATGGGGCATAATCCTTTTGCCTCTACGGTCTAATGAAGTCATTTCAGATTTTATATATCATTACAGAAGCACCACACATCAGGTAATCACAGTGACTAACACCCACATGTGAATTTGTCCTCCTATTCTCCTCCATAGGAACTACCCAAATTCTCTGCACCAAGTCCCAAATTGTCCTTCCTGCACTACAGAACACACCCTCTCCAGCTCACAACACTACACTGGCATATAATTAACTAAATAACAAATTCTGAAACTAGGAAAATGATGTAAACAACTAAATTTAAGGATGGTCTTATTCCTGGTTTATGATGTCTTCCAGATTCTTCATGAAAGTTATTTGCTAGTGATTAAAATGTTTTTGTTCTCCAGGTATTAATATAAAAACATAGCCATTCATGACTAATGTGGCAAAAATTTTGTCTTTAGAAGCTTGAAAATTGGCCATACTAGCAAAATAAGTGATTATAAAATTGGTGATGCTAAGAAAGTCATTTGTTCCAGAATTACAGGTGCTAGGTGCTTAGAAAATGCTTATGGTTGGTCTTTTTCTCACTCCTAACTGCCACAGCACATATCAAATTAAAATAAGTAAACTCTTACGCAAACTCTCTCATTTTTATATTTACCAACTATAAAATTTTTTTACAAGGAAAATGTTAGCTTTTTTTTCACTGATAAAGAGAGGGGTATAACTATTCTGAATCTTCTATGTACTCACCGGCTCAAATGGCAAGACCATGTCATCTCTAATTCCATACTTTGTTCGTAAGGCCTACAAAAAATTTTTGCAAATTAACACAATGATCAGCACTTTACTGGCAGAATAACTGAGAGAACCAACACCAAAACTTTTTAAAATTATTTGTTCTCCTCTCCATACAGAGAATTTTTTAAATTTTACGAAATATCTCAAGAACGGACCTATGACTTTCAAAAACTCAACCATTTAAGTTAGAACGAATAGCTTAAATGAAAAAATAGTGAATCAAAAGCAAAAATTCACACACACACACACACACACGAAAATGAGGTTCATACCCTAGGTTGCAATGAAAATGTGAATATCAGAAAACTTTTTTTTGAAGTTTTATGAAACCCATCAAAACATTAAGGAAGAAAAATCACGTGATCCTACCAAGAGATGCAAGAAAAGCTTTCAACAAAATCTAATACCCATTCATGATAAAAACTCCTAATAAACAGGAACAGATGCAGACCTTCTGAACTTCATAAAGACTATCTACAAAAAATCTACAACTCATATCATACTTAATGATGAGAAACTCAAAGCTTTCCCACTAAGATCAGGTATGAGGCAAAGATGTCCCCTCTCGCCGCTTCTTTTTAATATCATTCCGAATGTCCTTGCCAAAAGAAATCAAGAGAAGAAACTCCTGGAACTAATAAACAATTATAGCAAGGTTGCAGGATAGAGAGTTAATTATACAAAAGTATACTAAGAATGTATTAAGAATGAATAAGTGGAATTCAAAATTAAAAACATGGTATCATTAATATTAGCACCCCCCAAAATTAAATACTTAGGTACAAAAGTAACAACACATACATAAGATCTATGTAAGAAAAACTATGAAACTCTGTGAACAGAATTAAAAAACGGACTAAATGGATAGATACGTCATGTTCATGGACTGGAAGATTCAGTTGTCAAGATGTCAATTCTTCCCAACTTACCTACAGATTCAGTGCAATCTCAACCAAAATCCCATCAAGTTATTTTATGAATATCAACAAACTCATTGCAAAATTTGCAAAAGGCCAAAAATTATCAAATCAATACTGAAGAACACAGTTGGCTTCTGGCTTCAAGACTTCCTATAAAGTTATAGTAACGAATATAGTGTGGTACTAACAAAAGAAGAGAAAATTGTTCAGTGGAACAACATAGAGAGGACAGAAACAGACCCCAAAAATATAAGCAACTGATCTTTGACAAAGGAGCAAAGGCAATACAATAATTCAAAGACAGTCTTTTCAACAAATGTTACTGAAGAACTGGACATTCACATGCAAAAAAAAAAGAATCTAGACACAGACCTTACACTGTCATAAAAATTAACTCAAAATGGATCACAGACCTAGATGTAAAACCAAAACTATAAAATTCCTATGAGATAACGTAAGTGAAAAATTAAATGACCACAGGTATGGTAGTGCCTTTTCAGATACATCAAAGACACAATCCATGAAAGAAATAATAAGCTGCACATTATTAAAATCAAAAACTGCTCTGCAAAAGACAGGTTCAGAAATTAAAAGACAAGCCAAAGATCAGGAAAAAATATTTACAAAAGACACATCTGATAAAGGACTATTATCTAAAATATATAAAGAATTCTCAAAACTGAATAATAAGAAAACAAACAATCCGGGTCACCTGGGTGACTCAGCTGGTTAAGCCCCTGTCTGCCTTTGGCTCAGGTCTGATCTCAGAGTCCTGGGAGGGAGCCCCACATCAGGCTCCCTGCTCAGTGGAGAATGTGGTTCTCCCTCACCCTCTGCCCCTCCCGCCCCCACTCGTGTGTGCACACCCATGTGCGTATTTGCTCTCTCTCAAAGAAATATATAAAATCTTAAAAAAGAAATCTGATTTTTGAATGAGCCAAAGACTTTCACACACCTCAACAAAAAAAGATACATAGCTGGCAAATAAGCGTATGAAAAGACTACATGATGTCATCAGGAAAATGCAGATTAAAAGACACAGAGAAACCTCAGATGCACATGAGTAGTTGAAAGAAGCCAATCGAGAAGGCTACATACTGTATGATTCTAACTATATGACATTCCAGAATAGATAAAACTGTGGAGACACTAAAAAGATCAGTGATTGCCAAGGGTCGCTGGGGAGAAAGATGAACAGAAAGAAAGAGCACATGGGATTTTTAGGGCAATGAAAATACTCTATGATACTATAATGATGAATCTGGTCATTACACAGTTGTCCAAACCCAAAGAATATACACCACCAAGAGTGATCCCTAAGGTAAACTATGGACTTTGGTGTATTATGATGTGTCAATGCAGGTTCATCATGGTAACAAATGTACCTCTCTGGTGTAAATTTTGACAATGGAGGAGCCTGTGCATGTGCAGGGGCAGGGAGAAAATGGGAAATCTCTACACCTTCCTTTCAATTTTACTGCAAACCTAAAAGTGCTCTAAAAGTCTTTTAAAACAAGATTCTATGAAATATTATACTTAAAATTAAAACAAAGGAAAATATATAAACATCAAGAAACAAGGCAGAGATAATAGTTCAAAGATACATAACTTTTTAGCGTAATTTCATAGTTCAGGGGTACTTAATTAGATGATTTAAGAAGAAATAAGAACATAAAACTCAGATACTCACTTGCTTTTTCTTCAGATCTCTGAGGGCAGCAAAATCATCAGGGGAGTCAGAAGGAACACTTGTGACCACACCAGTGCCTTACATAAGAAAGTGTAGAATTAGTACAACCAGAATGCAATTTCCAAAGTACATCCAGAAAGAAAGAAACTCTTTACCTTTATCTTCCTTGATGGTGAGCATTGGAAGAACATAGATCACCTTATTAGATGCTAAAGGTGCAGAAAGTGATGCACCAAGAATTTCCTATGGAACAAAAAAATCAACATAAAGGTGAAAAAATGTATTTTAACCATTAAAATTTCAAACAGTGTTAATATTTTTAAGCCTTGAGAAGCTAGTATTCAAAAATAAATGAAGTAGAACAAAACACATTTTTATACATACTAGACTACAAATCATTCTAAATAATTATGATACCCAAACGTGGTATGGTAAGGTTGTCAGGAAATTAGTACACTAATATATTGTTTCTGACAGTGTATTCCTTGAGGAAAACAATACAAGAACCATAGCAAGAGACACAAAATGTTCACACAACCTGGACCCAGCAATCCAATCCTAGGAATTTACCTCAGAGAAAAAAAATAACTTTTTTTCTTTGAGCCTGCCCAATGCTGTGTTAACTCTAACAGCAAACCTGGAGACAGCTACAACTTTAAAGAAGAGAAAAATCATTTAACAAAATGAGATAGCAACAAAATAAAATACTGTATATCCATTTAAAACAATGATTATGAAGACCAATTTAATAAAAAGAATATAACCATTTTCTCTTTAAAAAAAAAAAAATCCAAAGATTCAACAATACTGAGCCCATACTCCCAGAATGGCAACAAAGAGCCTGCAGCTGCTTGTTGAGCCAACGATTTCACACAGTTCCCACCCATCCCCTGTATTCATAAAGCAGCTACTTAGAGTCACATGGGTGAAGGCCAAATATCATGAGAGTTGTAAGGGCTGAAAACTATTTTTTAATTATACCACGCACTCCAGAACCTGCTCAAGTTTACATGCAAAGAAACTGTGTTAGGAACAGAAAAAAATCTGTGTTATTCACACAATTCCAAAAAACGTCTCAGACAGAACTCAAACATCAGGAACTAATGAGATGCAGCAGCACTGCTTATACAGAAAAAGACAGGAACCTATTGCAATATCCATTATAGAGAATGGCTAGATAAACTGTGATAGAGCCAAACAATGGAATACCATGCAACTGTGACACAGAAGATACAAGGAAGCTCTGTGCTGTTAAGGCAAATACCAAGACATAATTTAAGTAAAAAAAGAAAGCAAGACGAAGAACAATATGATGAAGTATACTGCCTTTTGTATACGAAAAAGAGGGCGGGGTGCCCGGGTGTCTCAATTGGTTAAGCATCTGTCTTTTGATTTTGACTCAGATCCTGATGTCAGGGTAGTGGGATTGAGCCCTGAGTCAGGCTCTGCACTCAGTGGGGTATCTGCCTGAGATTCTCTCTCTCTCTCTCCCTCTCCCTCTGCCCCGTGCTTGTGCACGTGCGTTCTTTCTCAATCTCAAGTGAATAAGTAAAATCTTTTTAAAAATAAATAAATCGGGGTGCCTGGGTGGCTCAGACATTAAGCATCTGCCTTCGGCTCAGGTCGTGATCCCAGGGTCCTGGGATCAAGCCCCACATCGGGCTCCCTGCTCAGCAGGAAGCCTGCTTCTCCTTCTCCCACTTGCCCTGCTTGTGTTCCCTCTCTCACTGTGTCTCTCTCGTCAAATAAATAAATATAATCTTAATAAATAAATAAATAATAAGAGGAAGAAAGAATATATACATAAGCATTTGCTTGTAGCTATGTGAAATATTTCTGGAAGGATATGTAAAACAGTGATTTTAGTGACTGCCTATGGAAGGGGAAACTGAGTGACCAGTGATGTACTTTCTGTTTTGTCTTTTGAATTTTGAGTCCTGTTAATGTGTAACAATCCAGTCCAAAAGTAAGTTAGTTTACAAAATATGCAAGAAATAAAAAGTCAATTCAAAAAAGAACTAAGATAGTATTCTACTCATCTTTTTCTTTTAAAATGTTATTTATTGGGCTGCCTGGGTGGCTTAGTTGGTTAAGCATCTGACTCTTGGGTTTGGTTCAGGTCATGATCTCAGGGTTATGAGATCGAGCCCCACATTGGGCTGTACTCAGCACAGAGTCTGCTCGGGATTCTCTCTCCCTCCTTCTCCCTCTGCCTCCCCTGCTCATGATCTCTCTCTTTAATAAATAAATAAAATCTTTAAAAATAAATAAATAAATGTTATTTATTAAGACACCTAAGATCAGCATTTACGAAAGAGAATAAAATATATTCTGAAGTACTGATAAGTAAATAAACTGTAAAGATAAAAGCTATATAATCATCCAGATTTAGTTACTATCAATCAAGATTCTTCAGGAAAAAAATGGCTGTAACTCTACACCAGGACTGCAGGTAGCCATCTTCTACTGCAGCCGTTAAATCTCTTGGGGGAGGACAGTCTGTGTTTTTCAACCAGGTACTTACTGAACTGAAACATAATACTCGAAAATGCTATGGTGATAAGAGTCACGCAATGAATACTCCACTGCAGTAAGAAAGAACAAAACCACTCCTACACACACCATGTATGAATCTCAAAGACATAATTCAAGCAAAAGAAGCCAGACACAAAAGAGTACAGATTATATAAGTCTGTATATGCCATACTTGAATGAAAAGTTCAAGAACAGCAACTAATCTTTGGTCTTAAATCAGAGCAGTGGTTATCTTTGCAGGAGAGGGGTGAGTACTGACTCAAGATGGCCAAGAGTGCACTTTCTAGACTACTAGAACTATTCTATATCTTGATTTGGGTGGTGCTTGCATAGTGTACGCACATATAAAAATGCACCAAAATACAAAATTTAGAATTTACACACTGCATTGTATATGTAAATTTAAAATTAATTTAATTTTAACTTTAATTTAACTTAATTTAAAAGATTTTTTCAATGTCCTTTCCTCAAGTGTTACGGTTGAAATTTTCCTCTACGTTTAAGCACTAAATTAAAAAATCTCCTACCCAACTCACCTCTCCCATTAATTCCTTAACAACAGGCACCACCCCATTGTGTTTGGTAAAGCCCTGGTATGACATATTCCTGGCAGCTCTTTGGGTGCAGATGAATATATCACCATTCACCGTCTCAAACCCAATGTACTTCATATCAGGGCGAACCCAACAGTTGGTCTGTCCAAACATGGTCTCAGGTCTGAGAGTAGCAGCGACCAAGAAAATATTTTTCCCTTTCAGGCCACTAAGGAGAAAAAAATAAATGTTTATGCAAAAAAATGTGGATTCTGTCACATTTATCTGTTATTTCAAAAAGAGCAATAACTCTTTGGTAACCTACCTTAATTTGGATGGGTATGGATCAAGCACTTTTAACTTGATTAAAGTATATTCCTGAGGTCCCACACCCTAAACAAATAAACAAAACAAAAATTTGACAGGAAAAAAAGACTTGGATTAAACCCACTAATCTACATGAGAGATCGGAGTCAATTTTTTTAGATGGATTCTCACATTGTTAGAAAAATTCTTTCTTCCAATGAGGAGACTGCCAGTGGGGTGATAACTATATTCACACAGAAGTCTAATGTGGGGGTGCCTGGGTGGTTCAGATCATTAAGCATCTGCCTTCGGCTCACGTCATAACCTCCAGATCCTGGGATAAAGTCCCATCAGTAGGGCTCCCAGCTCAGTGGAAGTCTGCTTGTCCCTCTGCCTCTCCTCCCTTCTCATGCTCGCTCTCTCTCAAATGAATAAATAAATCTTTAAAATATAATAAAAAATAAATAAAGGTCTAATGTGAAAGAAGTAACTTGAAAGAGGTGCCTGGGTGGCTCAGTCAGTTAAACGACTACCTTCAGCTCAGGTCATGATCCCTCTGCTTCTCCCTCTCACTCTGCACCGCGATCACCTCCAGCTCATCCTCTTTCTCTCAAATAAATAAAAATCTTTGGGGAAAAAAAGTGACTTGAAAGACCACCTTCCCATCCCACACCAGCTTAGAACCCCTAAAGGAAGCCCAGACACTACTTAGTAAAAACACAGTTGGCTAAGAGCTCACTTGAGAATGGAAGACGGGGGAAGAATTTAGAGTAATCACCCAAAATGGTGTTTACCAAAATGGGAGTCAGATATGTAATCGAACAATCCCAAAGAGCAGGCATCAAAGAAATACCCTGGACCTGAGGTTCAGATGATGTGCATTCAAAACCTAACCAAGGCTATTACTAATGGCTTCACCCAAGAGAATCACAATCTCTCTGAGCCTTCATTTCTTCATCGGTAAAATAACTGTCCTGTGACTCACATGGGATTGTCCTGAGGAACACATAAGATAATGAACAAGAAAATGCTTTGAAAAACTATGACATACTATTGGAATTTAGGATACTGCTGTGGTGTTGACTACATTAAAACTTAACAGAGTCAGTAAACTGGGTCTTCCAAATTCAAAATTTTGATCAACTCTCACTTCTATTAGACAAGTTACATCATAATTGAAAGCTGTCTTTGAAAAGTAGTCACTAGACTACAAACGCATTCAGAGATGGCAATAGAGGAAAATGCAGCATAGAGAATCCTAAGGTCAGATTCTGTCACTGTTACTGATTCACTGTGCTAGGGCTTTAGGCAAACCACCCTGGCTTCACTCAAGTATTACAAGGAATAATGCTACTAATGTGTCTCACAGGAATGTAGAGTGACCTGATGTCATGCATGGCTACAAGTACTTTGGAAAGAGGCAAGTAGGCACATGATCAGAACAAGTATAAATGGAATCTGTGTACATCAGTTAGCCACATATCTCATTACCTTGCCCCATGCTCTCTTATTTTAGAACAGTGTATTCTCCAAGCAGTGCTTTGCAAACATTAGTCTGCATGTGAATCTTACTGAGAGTTTATTAGAGACAGATTTCTGGGCTCCACCCCAGACCTTCTGAAACAGCAATTTGGGGGAAAGGCTCAAGAATGTGCTTCTGGGGGCCCCTGGGTGGCTCAGTGGGTTAAAGCCTCTGCCTTCAGTTCAGGTCATGATCCCAGGGTCCTGGGATCGAGCCCCGCATCGGGCTCTCTGCCCATCGGGGAGCCTGCTTCCTCCTCTCTCTCTCTCTGCCTGTCTCTCTGCCTACTTGTGATCTCTGCCTGTCAAATAAATGAATAAAATCTTAAAAAAAAAAAAAAAAAGAATGTGCTTCTGTATCACAAGCATATGCAGCTGGTCGTTAGCACCGCTCCTGGAGTAACAAGGTGGTACATAAGACGCAGACACCTGCAGTGTTACTGTGCCTCCCTCTTCACAGTCACCAGAATACACCTCAGCAATGGAATATTTTAAAATTATTTTTTGGTTTCTGGGGCACCTGGGTGGCTCAGTGGGTTAAGCCTCTGCCTTCGGCTCAGGTCATGATCTCAGGGGCCTAGGACCAAGCCCCACATCAGGCTCTCTGCACAGCGAGGAGCCTGCTTCCTCCTCCCTCTCTGCCTGCCTCTCTGACTACTTGTGACCTCTGTCTGCCAAATAAATAAATAAATAAATAAAATATTTTTTAAAAAATTGTTTTTAGGTTTCTGATCTACTGTGTTAACTCTATGGCTATATTATGAATTACTATAATAGCTACTCTATGTCACAAATAATTACCTCTCCAGTTTGTCTGTCATGATCCATGCAAGGCTGCCCATCTTTTGGAGAGTAAATGGTATACCTAAAAAATAAACAATAAGTGACAAATATTATTATAATATACAAGTTTTACCCTAACATATTTGCCTTTGCTGCTAATATCTTTCAGTAGTTCTTCTAACTAAAACTTCTAACTGAACAAATGTCTACATCAATTATTTATGCTTTTATGAGTAGTTGCCAGCCTAGCTATCTTTTATGAAACTTTTCTGCCTTCAACAAAGGTACCCTTGAAAAATATGCACTAAACTTGGCTTTGCGGTATGAAACAAGATTATGAAATATAATTTCAGTTATGAAATACAAGTAGCTTTTAATTAATCCACAGAATCAAGGAAGAATCTTTTTTTTTTTTAAAGATTTATTTATTTGTCAGAGAGAGAGCGAGTGAGCGAGCACAGGCAGACAGAGTGGCAGGCAGAGACAGAGAGAGAAGCAGGCTCCCTGCCGAGCAAGGAGCCCGATGCGGAACTCGATCCCAGGACGCTGGGATCATGACCTGAGCCGAAGGCAGCCGCTTAACCAACTGAGCCACCCAGGCGTCCCAGAATCAAGGAAGAATCTTAAACAGTTTATAGAAAAAAAAAAAAAAAAAAAAAAAAAAAAAAAAAAAAAAAAAAAAAGGATAAACTAACACATAAATAAAATTATTTCTGAACTTGGCTGGAAATACTGAACAGCATCTTTAAGGAGATCGTAAAAGCCAACACTCTTGAGAGGGAGACAAACCATAGGAGACTCTTAATCACAGGAAAAAAACAGGGTTGTTGGAGGGGAGAGGGGTATAAGGATGGGGTAACTAGGTAATGAACATTAATAAGGAGGGCATGTGATATAATAACACTGGGTATTATATTTTTTTAAAAAGCCAAAACTTCCATTCTCCCTGTTTTTATTTGTCATAACAGTAAGCAGCTCAAAGGCACTAAAACACTGTTAAGACAAAAAGGGAAACAACTGAGACATGAGAACAAAAAGGAAAAATTTATAACGGGAAAAAGAAGGCTATCTATCAAGCAGTGAAATACAATGCAAGAATTATGATTCTTGCCTTATTATAGCAAAAGATAACAAACTTACCGCTTCCCAAATTTTATTTTGCTTCTTTCTCTTAATGTTAAAAACTGCCACCTGACAAATGAATCATAGTAAGGATTAACATCAGTGGTGATGAAGGAACGACGCCAATCTACCTATAGAAAAGAAAAAAGGTAATTTTTGAGAAATTTATATAGTCTCTATGAATAAGAATTCCCATGAACCAATTATTTACTCTTTCACTCTTTATGTTCCAACCTATAATTATATCAAACATTAAAAAGAAAACAACTTTCAGGTTCTATTAAATATAAAATTATATTAACTTGTGTTTAATTTGTCAATTTTGAAACACACATAGTCATATAATAAGCATATAGGGATTATAATAAATTAAGAAAGAACACTTAAAGAATGCCTTTATGTACTCCTAAATGTATAAGCTAGACTTATATAAAAGTTTAGCTTATAAAATATATAAGCTAAACTTGGCTTCTTCATATTCTTTGAATGGAATTCCCGTCTACTAATTGCTATTACAAATATTCCAATACAACAAATATTAAAGTACTTCATTGCTTACATCAAGGTCCATAACAATAACGGTACCAACTCCTTAGTGCAATACAGGTGGAATATATTATTCTAAATTAAGAGGTGGTCCAAGTCTCACACAATCATAAACACAATGTGTTCTTCACATTTTCTTAAACTATGGGGGTGATGGAAATACCTTCAAACCCATTCTCTTCAGATCCTGAATAGCCAGTGGTGGGAAATAATCAAGCCAATGTTCTGCTTCAGAAAATTTGACTATCTCTTCATCAGACAAACCAAGGGATTTCATAATGCCCCACTGATATTTAGAAGATCCAGCTTTAGCAGCAGCTTTACTCTGAAAATAAGCAGTAAAAGCAAACTCCATCAAGATCAACCAACAATTGGTTAGCAAATTCTAGGACTGCAATAATTTTAAGTGAATAATTTGATTTGGCAATTTTATACATTCCAAAACATGCTGTTGGTATGTCAGAATACTAATGAATTTAGATGTACAGTTTTTACAAATTTTACAGTCCAAAACTCTGATATGAGAAATAACTCTGATATGAGAAATAACTAAATCGCTGGAACCATAAAGAATTATCATCAAAGATGTCAGCACCAATCTCTATTCCTTTTTCTAATACCACATGTATCATATTTTAGTTACACATAAGCTACTAACAAAGAGTTTTGTCTTTTTCTAACATTTACCAGTATCAAAAAGGCAACCAAAGATGGAAGAGATTAAGGAGACATACAAAGGAGACATGACAAGTAAATGCAATATGGAAGCTTGGATTGGACCTGCAAATAGAATAAGGATGTCAATGAAAATCTGTTGAAAGTCAAATAAAGTTTGTAGTTTAGTGAATAGTATTGTTCAAACGTTAATATCTCTGTTCTGAGAACTATACATGGTTAAATAAGGAGAACTGGGTGAAGATTATGAGAGAACTCTGCTCTACTTTGCAATCCTTCTCTAAATCTAAATTACTTCAAAATAAAGTAAAAAGGGGGAAAAGGCCATCAAAAAAACAGATAATTTTTGGCTTTGTTACTTTTTTAAAATTACTGAGTACTTTTTATGTGTCAAGTACTGGGAATACAAATATAAATTAAACAAATATAAGTTTGAAATTTCAACCAAAATAAATACTATTAACCACCAAACCTTTTTTCCTTTAGCTTTATCCTTAATTATTACATCTTCTATTTTAACATTGATTTCTTCCTCCTCTTCTTCTTCATCTGGAAAATCAGGGGGGCAACCATAAAGCTCTATTTCTCTTTTCAGCTTATCAGCACATGCCTATAACAAACACAACATTAGAGTGAAGTTCAACATTCAAGGTAGAAACAATTTTTTTGGCATGTCTTTGGCTAACTACAATTGACTGAGATTTTCTACAACACATCTATACACATGTGATTCACTACAGAAAACTCAAATGATATAATTTATGTATGTCAAAATTCACTAATTTATAAATTAGTATTTTTACTTCATTTATTCAGCAAAGTACTCAATGTAGTATACTATATGTTAGGCATCAGAGGCACCAAGATATATAAGATATAGTGTTATCATTTTGAATAACATGAGTAATAGTATTTCTCAATTTAAAGATGACTGTCTTATATCTTCTATCATCATCTCAAGCCTCCAAGGTAGACAGGAGGCATTAAGTTAGAAAACACGTGGAATGCCTGGGTAGCTCAGTCGGTTACGTCTCTGCATTCAGTTCAGGTCATGACTCCAGGGTCCTGAGATCGAGTCCAGTGAGTCCTGCTTCTCCCTCTCCCTCTGCCCTTCCTCCTGCTCATGCTCCCTCTCTCTCTCTCTCTAACAAATAAACAAAAATCTTATAAAAATTTAAAAAATAAATAAGTTAGAAAACGCACACTAAGAGATGAAGGGGTTTATCCGAGGTTATACAAACTGCCAAAATAGGCCTTTCGATATGGTACAGCAGAAGATTTATACCTCACCAATATAGTATTCTTGTCAGAATATTTCATTCAAATCTCATCATGAAGAAACAATTGGAAAACTCAGATGATGGGGCATTGGAGCATTCTACAAAATAACTGGCCTAAACCCTCAAACAATATCAATGTCATGACAAACTAAAAGAAACCAAGAAGAACTTATAACAAAATCCAACGTGTGATCCACAGCACACAAAGTAAAAAACTGCCAGAAAGAACATTCTGGAACAACTAGAAACATCTGACTAGAGATTAGATGAAGATAGTAATATTATATGAATGTTAAATTTCTTGGATGGGACAATGAGACAAAGATACATACTAAAGTACTTGGAGATGGCACAACATGATGGGTGCAACTTACTTTCAGTGAGTTCATAGAGAAAAAAGTGTGCATGTATTACATGTGTGAACTAAAGCAGTTATGGCAAATGGTAACAGTTGGTAATGACATATGAAAGGTATATGGTGTTTATTCTCCCAACATTTGCATCTTTTCTGCATGTGTGACATTTTTCAAAATAAAAGGATGGAGAAGCAAAATAAATGGCAGTTACATTTCCCAACCCTCTTGCATTTAGGAAATCCTTTCAATTCTAATTGTCTGGCCCCATCTTTATTTAGAATTATTTCTAATATACATTTATGACAAATGAAGACCTTGGTAAACATGATGAAAATATGATATGACAAAAACCAAAAGCTGATACACATTTAAAAAACTATTACTTGATACTGATATGCTATACATCACAAGTGCATAAAATATCATGCTATTTTACTTGTTAATAGTTATAATCTAACTTGAAATATCAATATGTAAGGTCACCAACAGAGATATCAAAATTACTTAGCAATCACTTAGACCTTAATGTGTGTCTTCTACGCACTTCTTCAAGTAACTTCTAAAAATTAATTTTCACAATAGTAAATTCAACTAATTTCAAAAAACACTGCAATATAATATATAAGTATTTGAAAATCCTATTTCAAGCTCTTAAATTGGATATTACATTTGCTTTAAGCTAAAAAGAGTAGAAACCAATCCCAAAAGCAATCTTACCTTAATAGGCATTCCAGTACAGTGTAAACCAAAGGGAAACAGACAAGTTTTTCCTTTCAGTCTCTGGTATCCTACTGCAAACTACAGAAAGCAAACTAAATTTAAATTACAAATTCAAATGCTAGACAAATACATAATGTTGACATTTCACAAAGATTATCAGCTTAGTTTTCCTCTTCCTCTCCTTCTTTAGAAGGAAGTCATTCCGAAATTCTGCCCACTATTCCTTTTTTCTGTCTTCTCACCATCCTAGGAATTACTTATTATACAACACATATGCAAATTAAAGAATATTTAATAGAAGTAAAATATTAAAATTATGTTTAAAATTAAGGAATTCTAGGAGCACCTGGGTGGCTCAGTGGGTTAGAGCTTCTGCCTTCGGCTCAGGTCATGATCCCAGGGTCCTGGGATCAAGCCCCACATCGGGCTCTCTGCTTAGCAGGAAGCCTGCTTCCCTTCCTCTCTCTCTGCCTGCCTCTCTGCCTGCTTGTGATCTGTCAAATAAATAAATAAAATCTTCAAAAAATAACAAAAAATTTAAAAATGAAGGAATTCTAAGTTCTCGTAACAGGAAATAAATTCTACATAAGCCATTTTCTTCAAAATAGTATTTATCAAAGACCTTCCACCCCATTATATTAAACACAGAGGAAACTTTACCTCACATTTGGATAAAGAAAATGTGTGTCCCAAATGAAGGCGCCCATTCATATACGGATATGGGAAGGTTACAAAGTACTTGCCCTTGCTGCAAAACAATCATGTAAAAAACAAAGTACAAAGAAAAAAATGTTAAGTTCCTTTTACAGTAAAGGGGTGGGGTGAAGGGAATGCAAACTACAAACAACTTGTTTAAATTTTATTATTTAAGAGGCACCTGGTTGTTATGCGTCTGCCCTGGAATCTGGTCATGATCCTGGGATCCTGGGATGGATCAAGCCCCTCATGGGGCCCCCTGCTCAGTGAGGAGTCTGGTCCTCCCTCTCCTTATGCCCCTCTCCCCTAATCTTGCTCTTTCTCTCTCTCTCTCAAATAAATAAATACAAAATAAAAATAAAAGAATAATTTCTTCAAAAATAAAGAATAATTAAAAATTAAATTAAATTAAATGTATAAGTCTGGAAATTAAAAGCCCTCTTAAATTGAAACTTACTTTTGATTTAGAAAGAGTAATATAGGGGCGCCTGGGTGGCTCAGTGGATTAAGCCTCTGCCTTCAGCTCAGGTCATGATCTCAGGGTCCTGGGATCCAGCCCCGCATCAGCCTCTCTGCTCAGCAGGAAGCCTGCTTCCCCCTCTCTCTCTGCCTGCCTCTCTGCCTACTTGTGATCTCTCTCTCTGTCAAATAAATAAATAAAATTTTTTTAAAAAAAGAAAGAATAATATATTTATAGGTAGATATTAAAGAAATAAATAACTTTGCAGCAAATAATGGAGATTTAACTAAAGCCAAAATGCTGAGTAAAGATAATTTACTGAAGATAATCTTAAAACTCTTAGGAAACTGGATTAATTCAATGTTTTAGGGACTGAACAAGATTTGCCTTCATTAGACATACATATAAAGCAAGTCAAAGTCCGTCAGGTAAAATAAAATACCCTCTTGGGGCACCTGGGTGGCTCAGTGGGTTAAAGCCTCTTGATGATCCCGAGGTCCTGGGAGCGAGCCCCACATTGGGCTCTCTGTTCAGCAGGGAACCTGCTCCCCTCTCTCTCTCTCTGCCTGCCTCTCTGCCTACTTGTGATCTCTGTCAAATAAATAAATAAAATCTTTTTAAAAAATAAAAATAAAAAAAATAATAAAATACCCTCAGTATTACAAGATACATATGTATCTTACCTAAAATCGTCCAAAATTCTAAAACCAACAAAAACTTCAAACAATAGCTTAAATAATATGGAGAGACTTTACATTACAACAACACTCCTAATTTCCTTTAAAAAAAAGAGGGAAAAAAAATTCACTAGAGCGTTGCTGCATAGCAAGGAGGATACACTTTAAAATTAGAAAGTCCTGGGACGCCTGGGTGGCTCAGTTGGTTAAGCGGCTGCCTTCAGCTCAGGTCATGATCCCAGTATCCTGGGATGGAGTCCCACATCAGGCTCCTTGCTCAGCAGGGAGCCTGCTTCTCCCTCTGCCTCTGCCTGCCACTCTGTCTGCCTGTGCTCGCTTGTTCTCTCTCCCTCTGTCTCTGACAAATAAATAAATAAAATCTTTGAAAAAAAATAAAATAAAATAAAATTAGAAAGTCCTGAAAAGTAGTCTAGACCCTGTCAATGCCTAGCTATGCAACCTTGAATTGAAGTCCTGAAAAGTAGTCTAGACCCTGTCAATGCCTAGCTATGCAACCTTGAATTGGTTACTAAAATAAAATTAGAAAGTCCTGAAAAGTAGTCTAGACCCTGTCAATGCCTAGCTATGCAACCTTGAATTGGTTACTTAGCCTCCCTGTACCTCAGTCTCCTCATCTACAACATAAGGATAAAGTATTGCTAATCTTAACAGATTAAAAATATTAAATGATAATATGTTAAAAATGGCATATTTCCTAATTCCTTTGCATACTAAACAATAACTTTTCAAGATTAGTTACTACTATAATTGTTGTCAATGTATTTTCTCATTATAAGAAGACATTTTTCTACATTTCAACATACCTGAAATTGAGATGCATCTTATAAAAGATGCATATATTTATTACAGGACTGTTTTGCAGTAGTTATTTTTGTTTTCCCCAATATCATAATCATCATCTGTGGACTGTCTTAAAACTGATGCTTAACATCAAGGCAATATAGTATTTTTGAACTAGGACCTTCAAATACAGAAACCTTTCAAAATTTATACTTTGTGTTTCTGGAGATAATCATCACTAGAGTATGAATGTCTAATAGAATGATTTCATCAGTCATCAAGGACAAAACTTCAAAACATTCTCCTTTGTCTAAATACAAAAAGTATAAGTTAAGAAAACTTTATGTAGAAAAAGTCCTTTAAGAATTCTGTGGGAGGGGCGCCTGGGTGACCCAGTGGGTTAAGCCTCTCCTTTCAGCTCAGATCATGATCTCAGGGTCCTGGGATCGAGCCCCACATCAGGCTCTCTGCTCAGCAAGGAGCCTGCTTCCCCCTCTCTCTCTCTGCCTGCCTCTCTGCCTACTTGTGATCTCTATCAAGTAAATAAATAAAATCTAAAAAAAAAAAAAATTCTAGGGAAGGGGCACCTGCCTGGCTTAACTGGTAGAGCATGTGGACACTTGATATCCAGGTTGTGAGTTCAAGTCCCACAATGGGCACAGAGCTCACTTTATTTTTTTTTCCTAAATATTTCATTCATTCATTCATTTGAGAGAGAGAGAGAGAGCACAAGCACAGAGGGAGAGGAAGGAAGAGAGGAAAAGAGAGGATCTCAAGCAGACTCTGAGGGAGACCAATGTGGAGCTCAATTTCACAACCCTGAGATCATGACCCGAACTGAAATCAAGAGTTGGACACTTAACCAAGTGCACCAACCACGTGCCCCATGCTCACTTTCAAAATAAAAAAATTAAAAATGAATTTAAAAAAAGAATTCCAGGGGCGCCTGGGTGGCTCAGTGGGTTAAGCCTCTGCCTTTGGCTCAGGTCATGATCCCGGGGTCCTGGGATCAAGCCCCGCATAGGGCTCTCTGCTCAGCGGGGAGCCTGCTTCCCTTCCTCTCTCTCTGCCTGCCTCTCTGCCTACTTGTGATCTCTGTCTGTCAAATAAAAGAATAAAATCTTTAAAAAATAATAAAAAGTAAAAAAAGAATTCCAAAGGAAAGAGGATCCTCATTTCAAATGCAGAAGTAGAAGTTACCTCCGTCAGCCTGTTTCAGACATTATAAATACAATCTGCCTTATCCTTTCCACAAAGTGGTTTCTGCAGCCAATGGTTTTGGAAACACAAGGTGCAGAACTTCACAAAGTATTACTCACCTAGTCTGGTTCTCTACATTAGATGCATTGACCTCAAACACTTTCTCAATATCCCATTTCTGTTGGATTTCTTTCTCAATCTTCTTCAAAAAGTCTACTTTGGCTGTTCCTTTTCTTTCCTGTTGGACACAAAAGAGAAAGAATTATTCACTCTATACTTTGACAGGCTTGCTTTAAAAAAAAAAGTGGGTTCACAGAGAACTGAGCTGTTTACTGAGAGGCAATTTTTCCATGGTTATTTTGAATTTTAAACATGATTAAAAATTAGGGTTATCACTATCTGTCCACTTTAAACCACAAAGGGATGGTTAATGAATTACTTAAATATATGAAAAGCTCTGAAACACTTTTTAAACTAACTAAACAACTAAAACAGAGTTGAAAAATCAGATGCTAAAACAGAGTTGGTTGTCAAACAGATATTGCTCCTATTTAGTTAAAATGTATAAATACTTAGAAAAGTACAGGATGGAGCAGTACACGCCGGCAAGCTGCAATTATGCCCACCAAAGAAGGATGCTGAGACGCAGTGGGAAGACGCCAAAGGAGGATTAGTCATCTACATGTTTGTTTGTTTGTTTTTTCTCAAGGAAACTGAAGAAGAACTTCTCTCCAAATGGTTAATAGACTATTAATATGAAGTTAAAATGAAACAGAGAATAGCAAGCATGTCTACTAATATCAGATCCACACAGCAACACTGGTATCATCATCCCAGTTTCAACGGAAACCGAGAGCAAAGCACATGCATGATCATCCTATCTCTGAAAAAAAGGAAGGTTAGAGCTTCTTTCTCAGTTTTGATTCTGGGGGCAAAAAATTAGCTGTTAAAAGCAAGTACGCCAAAGAACAGGCAAGTGTGAAAGCCGAATACCAATGGACCATCCACAAATCTAATTCTGTTTTGAAACTTACTTTTAGTTTCTAAAATTTTATTTTCTGCCATAAAGTTACTTTAAGTGAAATCAGATTTTCTTCCCCTTATATGCTAACATTTCCAGATTCTGCAGCATTTTCAAATGAGAAAATATCTGGGTTCTACTCTACCTTTTTTTAGAGGTTTTATTTATCTATTTGATAGAGGCAGCGAGAAAGGGAACACAAGCAGGGGTACCAGGAGAGGGAGAAGCAGGCTCCCACAGAGCAGGGAGCCCAATGGGGGGCTCAATCCCAGGACCCTGGGATCATGACCTGACCCAAAGGCAGCCGCTTAATGACTAAGCCACCCAGGCGCCCCTTCTCATATATTTTTTTAAGTTTTTTGTTTTGTTTTGTTTCTTTTTGAAAAATATCTACACCCAACACGGAGTTCAAACTTACAACCCCGAGAGAAGAGTTGCATGCTCCACTCACTGGGCCAGCCAGGCGCCTCTGGACTCTACTCATACTTTTACAACCTACTCAACAGGTGACCTTGCCAAGTCCCTTAACACCTACAACTCAGTCTCCTTTATTCGTGCCTCCCTCTCTCCTTTCAAACAACAATTTAAAAAATGCTTCCCAATGGGGTGCCTGGCTGGCTCAATCAGTAGAGCATGCAACTCTTGATTTTAGAGTTGTGAGTTCAAGCCCCACACTGGACAGAGAGCTTACTTAAATATATATTTATACATATATTTTAATTACTTAAAAAAAAGTGGGGCATCTGGCTGGCTCAGTCAGTAGAGCATGTGACTCTCGATCTAGGGGTCATGCGTTCAAGCCCCACACTGGATGTAGTGTTTACTTAAAAAACAAAATGCTTTCTAGTCATATCACAGATATACTAGATTCCTGGTTGTTTTCTAAATGGTTACACAATTTGAGCACTTTGCGAGGAGGAATTCTGTGCAGTCAAAAAAAACCCCAACCTTAACACTATTTCTCCAATAACAATCTTAAATATACTTTGTGTATTATGTAATAAAAATAACTAACAGTACTAAAATTAAAATTTAGTAGAAATCTACTATAAAGTTGTCAGCTGTTTTACTATTTTCAGTTCCCTGTATTTTTTTTTTAAGATTTTATTTATTTAATTGACAGACGGAGATCACAGAGAAGCAGGCAGAGAGAGAGGAGGAAGCAGGCTCCCTGCTGAGCAGAGAGCCCGACGCAATGCGGAGCTCAATCCCAGGACCCTGGGATCATGACCTGAGCCGAAGGCAGAGGCTTTAACCCACTGCGCCACCCAGGCGCCCCCAGTTCCCTACATTTTTTTAAAAGCTGTTTAATTTTTCTTAAAGATTTTTATTTATTTATTTGACAGAGAGAGAGAGTGCATACCCAAATAGGGAGCAGAAGAGGGAGAGGAGGAAGCAGGCTCCCCGCTGAGCAGGGAGCCCCATAGCGGGGCTCTATCCCAGGATCCCAGAATCATGAACTGAGCCAAAGGCAGACACTTAGGCAACTGAGCCACCCAGGTGCCCCAGGTCCCTACATTTTAAACCAAAGAATGATTTACTATTTTTTAAACATGTTTAAGATAGAGGACAAGGACAAGCAACAGAAAGATGAAAAGTCAGCTTACAAGGAAGTGAAGGACGCTGCTACAAAGGTAGAGAGGAACTTGCAAAATCCATACTTGCAAAATCATGGGGGTACCTGGCTGGCTCAGTCAGTGGCGCATGCAACTCTTGATCTTGGAGTTGTGAGTTCAAGCCCTCCATTGGGTGTAGAGTTTAATTTTAAAAAAAAAATCTTAAAAAAAAAAAATATCAGGGACATAACAAGTTTCTCCAGTAACCAAAGGAAAATGAAAGTGACAAGGAAATTTTTTGTTTCTATAAATCCTGACCGGATCATAATTGCTGTAAGTGGAAATGTTATCAAAACACAAATCTGATCAAGTCAATTCCCTTTCAGAGATTCTCTGCAGCTCAGGATAAAGTCTATTCTGTAAAATCTGGCACTCCAGGCCCTTCTTGTCTAATCTCTGCCAGATCCCACCCTTCTCCCCTTTCTTTTATTCCCCCACTGCAGGCTCATCGAGGTATCTGCATTTTCCCAAAAGTGCCAAGCTCCTTCCTTCACGTGAGCCTCTCTGTTCATAGTATTTTCTCTGCCCTCATGCCTCACCAATCATTTTAGCTTGCTCTCTCATCCTTCAGGTCTCAGCTAATCACCTGGTCACCAAGAGGTCATGATATGCCCTTCTTAATATGTTCCTGCCTACCAATATTTCCCCTATGCCAGCACTAATCACACAGTGGTGCTGGTATCTGTCTTATTCACAGGACTACTGAAGCTTGGTCATGGTGGGGACTAGTAACTTGTATCTCATTATATTCTCAAGGTCTAGCTTATAGCATGTTCTCAACAAATATTTGTTGAATATTTAAATTTTAAAAGAGAAGTGAATAGTAATACATTGCCTGCTTTTGCATATTGTGGCCATAAAAAAATAGCAGACTAGGAACTAGGTGTACATGTGAATCAAGGTACTAAGCAATTTGGACTCTTTCCCAAGAATTTCCACAGAATTAAGTGTGGTTGCATACGGTTATTTCCTTTTCCAGGAAAAAATAAGGGCCTTCATCTATTCACTCCTTTCAATTTTTGTGCCTAGCCATCTTCATTCAGACCCTCAGCTCCTTTGCTCCCTCTTACTACAAAACCCTCCTCCTAATAAGTAACCTGTAAGTTACAAGCCTCTCTACTTCTATACATGCAAACCGGTTTTCAATAATAATATACAAAGACTACCATTTGAAAAGAAGCTATGGCAGAGACAGCAGATCACCTACCCAATACCTGTTCCTTCTCTTTCTTCCTCAACAACAAATGCCCAGTCTTATTTAAGGTAGTGCATTAGAGGTGGTTAAATGTACTCTTCTGTTTCCAGATGAATTACCAGGTAGATTGGACCTATGTTCCAGCAAAGGAGTTTTGGGCAGAAGATTCCACCTAGCCCTTACAAGAGCCTGCCAACTCCAGGGTGGTGGGCTGGCTCAGCCTGCAGGGCATGTGACTCTTGACCACGGGGTTGGGAGTTCAAGCCCTATACTGGGTGTAAAGATTACTTAAAAATAAAATCTTAAAATTAAGAATTAAAAAAAAATAAAAAACAGCCTGTACAACTCCTAACAGTTGACTTAACCTATAAATAGAGTAAAGTGCCTAGGTTGCCTATAGAACCCTTCGTCTATAGGCTTCCCATAGAACCCTAGACAAATTCCTTAAACTCTCTAGGCTATAGGGACTCACAAAAATAGTTTAATTTATTTTATTTTATTTTTTTAAAAAGATTTTATTTATTTATTTGTCAGAGAGAGCGAGCACAGGCAGACAGAGGCAGGGGGAGAAGCAGACTCCCTGCTGAGCAAGGAGCCCAATGTGGGACTCGATCCCAGGACGCTGGGATCATGACCTGAGCCAAAGGCAGCTGCTTAACCAACTGAGCCACCCAGGCGTCCCAGTTTAATTTATTTTAAAATCAGAAATAAAAAACAAACTTTAAGGTTGAAGAAACTTTAATACATTTACTATTATTTTTATTATTTCAGATTAATGTTAATATTAATATATAAAAAAATTTTAACATATTTAATATATGTATTTCCAAATACATATACTGTTATAAATATCATATTAACATATGCCTTTATACCAACGCAGCCTAGCTCACAAAGCCTAGTTGTACCTACTACCCTACAGTCATTAGTGACAAGAAATCCTACTATATCATTACTAAATTCCTCTTTAACCAACTTGAGTTGGATTCCACTGCATGCAACCAAATGATTCCTAAGACATTTACCCAGTTGACAGCAGACAGCAACTTCCAGAACTTTCATGGTCACCTCAGCACCAAGTACGATGCCACAGACAAAGAAGTTACAGGACAAATATTTTCTGCTTAAAAATGACCAGGTTACCCACTTTAAAGAAGAACACGAAAGCAACAGTATTCACAAATTTTACTTAGAACTACATGTTTCTGGGCACCTGGGTGGCTCAGTGGGTTAAAGCCTCTGCCTTCAGCTCGGGTCATGATCTCAGGGTCCTGGGATCGAGCCCCACATCGGACTCTCTGCTCAGCGGGGAGCCTGCTTCCTCCTCTCTCTGCTTGCCTCTCTGCCTGCTTGTGATCTCTGTCAAATAAATAAATAAATAAAATCTTAAAAAAAAAAAAGAACTACATGTTTCTTTTCATTGTTTTGAGCACACTAAATACACAAAAACTCTTCTTTGAGGTTTCTGCTTCTCAGAAAAAAAGTTGCTCCTCAAAACATCAAAGTCAATTGTCATGAAATCTGATTTTGGCCCCAGCACCAATTTGTTGTATAACCTTGGGAAATTCCTTGATCAATCTGAGCCTTAATTTCTTCAGTGGCTATTTAACTAAACAATTGGTTATAATAATTAGTTAAAAGGTTATTTGCCAAGATCAGTTTCTAAACATTGGCACTACTGACAGCTTAAGCTAAATACTTTTTTGTGTTTTTGTCTTGTGTACTGTAAGATTCTTAGAAGCACTCCTGGCTTCTAGCCACTAGATGGCAGCAGCACACCCACCACTTGTGACAATCCAAACAGTCTCCAGACCAAACTTTCTCAAGGGGATAAAATCACCTCCAGTAAAGAATTTCTTTTTTTTTTTTTTAATTTTTTTTTTTAAATTTATTTATTTGTCAGAGAGAGAGAGCGAGACAGCGAGCACAGGCAGACAGAGGCAGAGGGAGAAGCAGGCTCTCTGCTGAGCAAGGAGGGGCTCGATCCCAGGATACTGGGATCATGACCTGAGCCGAAGGCAGCTGCTTAACCAACTGAGCCACCCAGGCGTCCCTCCAGTAAAGAATTTCTAAACTAGGTAACAACTCTTTCCTATGTTCATAGTATCCTGCAGCTTAAAACTTCAATGAACATTAACTTTTTTGATCTTAACAACAACCCTAAGAAGTGGGCAGACCAACAGCTATCATTTCAAAGATAATAAATCGGAAGCTCTGAGTTCATGGTGTCAGCAACTGATCAAGCTGGACAAAAACCCTCATCTTGACTTCTGTTTCTGCTTTCTCCTGGGACTCTGACCATCTTCTAGCTCCACCATTTACTATCTATACAATCCTAGACAAATTTGTTTAACTCTCTAATCCTCCATTTTTCTACCAATCTATAAAATGAGAATAAAAATTATGCCTACTTTGTAGTGTTAGTATGAGGATTAAAAGAGTTAATATGCATGAGAACTTAGCATAGTGCTGGACCCAGGATAAATGCACAATGTCAACCAATACCACAAAGAGACATCTGGAGGGCCGCCTGGGTGGCTCAGTGGGTTAAAGCCTCTGCCTTCAGCTCAGGTCATGGTCCCAGGGTCCTGGGATCAAACCCCGCATCGAGCTCTCTACTCAACAGGGAGCCTGCTTCTCTTCCTCTCTCTCTGCCTGCCTCTCTGCCTACTTGTGATCTCTGTCAAATAAATAAATAAAATCTTAAAAAAAAAGAGAGAGAGAGACATCTAGACATCATGTGATTTTTATTAGGTATGAAAATAGCATTGGGGTTATGTTTTAAGGAAAGTTATCATTACATTAAAAAAAACTAACTAAACTATGTATTGATGTAAAAACCTTATACTAAAATATGTCAAACATGTACATATGATGCCTGGAACTCGCCTAAAATGAATCCTGAGGGGTGCCGGGACAGGATACAAGGGAGGGATATATGAAACAAGATGGCTCTGAACTGTCAATTATTGAAGTTGGGTGATGGGTATATGGACTACTTACTACTTTTATTATCTCTGTTTTGTTCACTATTTAAACTTTGCAGATGCAAGTTTAAAAACAGTATTTTTTTAAGTTAGCTATTATATTTATTATATCGCAATCCCAGATCCCCCTAGAAGTCTCATATATAATTAGAAGAAATTAAAACTGTCAAAAGCTCTAAAAAATAAATACTATTCTGATACAAAGAAAATTATAGGGGCGCCTGGGTGGCTCAGTGGGTTAAAGCCTCTGCGTTTGGCTCGGGTCATGATCCCAGAGTCCTGGGATCGAGCCCCGCATCGGGCTCTCTGCTCTGCGGGGAGCCTGCTTCCTCCTCTCTCTCTCTGCCTGCCTCTCCGCCTGCTTGTGATCTCTGTCAAATAAAAAAAAAAAAATTATAGTTTGGTGCTTATATACTCAATTCTAAAATAAAAACTAATATTCTATCCATGCTATCACATACTCTTTGTCTTACACACTTCAGTATTGGTAAGATTTCCACTGCAAAGAGAAAACTTTCTTTATGGGAGGGTTTGCAAAAGAAATTTTCCAATTAGCTTACAACTGGGGGTAGCACGACAGCACGATGATTAAGAGAACGGGCTCCAGAATAGGATCAAATGAATTCTAATTCCTCCTCTGAGTAGATTTGATGCCTTATTTTCCACACCAGTAAAATGGGGATAATAATAGCACCTATTTTACAGGGTTGTTTTGTTGAAAAATTATGTAAAACACTAATGCATGGCACAGAATAAGCAATCAATACATTTTATTATTTTTATTATTACTTATTCTTTCTAAAGGGAGTTCTTATTGGATTTTTCCAATAAAACAAACTTTAATGTCAGTCCCGTATCATAACAGTGCAAAACCTGAATATTTTCAGAGGACAAGAAGTGAATAAAGTCAGGGCGCCTGGGTGGCTTAGGGGGTTAAGCCTCTGCCTTTGGCTCGAGTCATGATCTCGGGGTCCTGGGATCGAGCCCCGCGTCAGGCTCTCTGTTCAGTGGGAAGCCTGCCTCCCTCTCTCTCTGCCTGCCTCTCTGCCTACTTGTGATCTCTGTCAAATAAATAAATAAAAATCTTTAAAAAAATTTTTTTAAAGTGAATAAAACAAAACAATCATATCTACCAGAAATGTTGCCAGTTTCCATATATAAAACTTAAAAAGAAGAAAAGAGTGTATTAAAATCTTTCAAACTGAAAAGCCATTCCCATTAACACCCAAAAAAAGAGAAAAACCTGCAAATTCCACATTAGCTAAGGATATCACCATGGGGGAGTGGAGCTGGTGGGGAGTCATCAAGCAACGCGTAACAGAAGAAAAAGCCCTGAACCAGGACTCAGAAGGCACATATTTTCCTGAAAAGCAGGGTAACATAGTGACTGAGAAGTGAGTCAATCTCTTTGAGTTCTAATCCACTTTCATCATGCCCTAGTTATGAGAAATTGGACCTGTTCATTAAACAATCTAAGCCCGGGTTTCTTCATTTGTAAACTGCAAATAAGAGTGCCTAACTCAAGTAGATTAGTGTGAAGACTCAATGAGACAATTCCAAAAAAATGCTAAACACAAAGCATGACACATAAGAAATGTTACTTATTGATATTATTGGTCTTAACTCTGCTAGAGTTCCAACTCCAATAATTCTTCAACCCCAATAGGACCTATTGATCATGACCTTTTTTCACTAATCCTTAGGTCCCTCCCACCCCAAATCCTTATTTCCATCCCTTAAATCCATCTATATAGTCACTCCTTCACTATTCTCTTTACCATTCTTGCCTGGCAAAATTCCAACCGTCCTAGGCACCTGCTCTTTTCCTTCAAGCAGGCAGCTAAAAGGGGCAGGAGATAAGAATTCAACCATGCTGACTGGCTTCAATTTAAATTCATGTCCACTAATATCAAGTGATGCCCAGCAATACTACTCTCTGAAATCAATTTACTAACTCCTTCTAGACTAGTGCTTCTCAAACTTTAATGTGTATACTATCCAATACAGTAGCCACTAGTCACATGTAACGTTTTAATTTTAAAGTTATATTAAAATTCAGTCCTTCCATTGCACCAGCCACATTTCAAGTGCTCAAGAGCCATGTGGCTAGTGGCTACCAAATTAGTGCAGATACAGAACTTTTCATCACAGGAAGTTCAACTGACAGCAATGTCCTAAACAAGCCTCTCTCTCAAGCCTCCAACATTTCCTCTCCCATACTTACTTGTAGCCGGTAATCTTGCCTCTTAATTCAATGAGAAAACAGAAGCGAACAGAAAATTTTTAGTCTTCCTCATCACATCTGCTTGCCCACATGCATGTGTACCCATATAACCTGTCTTCCTTCCTGTTACATAGATGAGTGTAGTCCTGCTTAACCCCTCCACTGATGTATCTGATCTCAACCCCTTTACTCTATTCAGGAACAGCACATCAATTTTTCCTTTCTACAAGGTAATTCGCATAAACATACAAGCATTGCGTAATTTCTTCCACCTTTAAAAAAAAGGGGAGGGGCGCCTGGGTGGCTCAGTGGGTTAAAGCCTCTGCTTTCCGCTTCAGTCATGATCCCAGAGTCCTGGGATCGAGCCCCGCATCGGGCTCTTTGCTCTGCGGGGAGCCTGCTTCCTCCTCTCTCTGCCTGCCTCTCTGCCTACTTGTGATCTTTGTCTGTCAAATAAATAAATAAAATCTTAAAAAAAAAAAAAAAGAGGGGGGGTCCTCTTTTGACCTTCACCTATTACCCCACTTCTCTGCTCTCCTTTATAAAATTCCTCAAGAGCTGTCCATATTCCGGGAACATAGGTGGCTCAGTCCGTTAGCTTTTCACTTATACTGTTGCTTCTGCCTGCGAATCTTTTCCTCCATATAGCTGCCTGGCTTGCTCCCTTACCTCCTTTTTGCCACAAAGCCACCTTCTTAGCAAAGCCTTTCTTGATCACCTTTTTAAAACTACAACCCTACCCCACCTCACACTCAGTGGTCTCCCCCTTCCTGTTCTGACTGTTGGTTGTTTTGTTTTGTTTTGTTTTTTCCTATAGCACTTACGGGCACCTGACATATTTTACAGTGTATTTTAGTACGTAACTCTCACACACACATAAAAACACCATGAATGTAGAGATCTGTGACTCTTTTACGGGGAAGCGCTCAATAATTTTTTTTTGTTAAAAGGAGGAACAAAGTTATCTACTCCTCTCTCTCCAAATAGGATTTAGACACTTCGCTGAAATCAACACACATAAAATTAAGTAGGATGTAAAGTTGAAGACATCAGTTCCTGGCTCAACAGCTAGGAAGAAAAGGCACATCCGCAACACCATCCACATCTGTAGCGTGGGGTCAAGGCATTCCCGTTCTTTAGAGAAGGATTTTTCCCTTCAAGACAACGGCTACCACATGGAGCCCCTAGCTTCTGGAAAAAGTCGACAGCTCTGCCAGGTTCCACCGCCGGGCTGAGCCGACTCTCTTCCCGCCAGAACTCACCGCCATGGCACCGCCCAGTCAACTCTGCAAGCCCACGACAGTGACCTCGGTGATCCTGTCAAAGCAGAGATTACCACCTTTCCCTTCCGTTTGGGGAGCAGAAAGGCCTCCCACGACACTGAAGCACACACTTAACACCTGATGAGGCAATCGCCCACTCACTGAGAACCACTGCGTCGTGCATCTCGGAGGCCGCCGGGAATTGTAGTTTCCAGACCGCTAGACCCCAAGTCCAGCAGACATATATTGACTACAATTCCCAGAGAGCAACAGGCTATCGGAAATGACGTAATGGGTCACGGAATGGTGACACACAGGTAGTGAGGTCACTGGCACGTTGAACTACAAAGTCCATGAGGCTGTTCGGGATTGCAGCAGGCCGAGCGCGCGCCCTGGGTAAGGTTGAGTTCCCCGACCTTCAACCTTTTCATTCACCCTGCGGCGCTAGGTTGGATGTCTGTCGGGATGCGAGGATGCAAGGTTTATTAGTCTTCAGTGACTGAGATGCTAATTATGGCTTGCCACTGTGCACAGATATTTACTACTGTCGGTGGCATTCAACAGCCTGGAATCCAGACATTTTATAACCATTTATTAACAATCTCCGTTTTTAAGCACGGAAGCTTGAAACCTACCGAGTTCCAGTGCCAAGCTAACACTATTCAACTGTACTAGTATCTAAGACTGAGGGGTCCAATACGATATTCACGAGTCACATGTGGTTATTCACGTTTAAATTAAAATCCAGTAAAATTTAAAACTGAGTTCTTTAATCGCACTAGCCACTTTTCAAGTGCTCGATAGTCCGTGTGGCTAGTGGTTACGGTATCATCGGACAGCGCAGATGTAGAACATTTCCACCATAGGAAGAAAGAGGAATTGACAAGCAATGATCCAAACTTTTTACTTTCTGAGGTCAGATTAGGTACTCTCACGTGCATTTATTTATTAATTCAGTAAACATTTATAAAACATTTACAAAGCCGTTAACGAGGGCAGGTGCAGCACCAAGCCCAGAAGTGTGTCTTCCTAGAGGACTAAGGGAAAGAAAAAAAAAATTTTTAAATAAAAACTTTAATAAATTTAATTACTTTTAAATTATATGTGTATATGTGTATTTATATTTTTCAACAACTAATTATGAGACAAAAATTTAATAATAGCTTAATAATGCCTGGCACATGGTATGGACTTGGTAAAATTTGTTGCATGAGGGGCGCCTGGATGGCTTAGTCCATTAAGTGTCTGCCTTCGGCTCAGGTCATGATGTCAGGGTCCTGAGACTCAATCCCCTATAGGGCTCCGAACTCAGCAGGGAGTCTTCTTCTCCCTCTCTCTCTGCCTCTCCCCACTGCTCTGCGTGTGTGTTCGTTCTCTCTCTCTCTAATAAATAAATAAAATCTTTCAAAAAAATAAATAAAAATTTTTGCATGAAAGGATGTGAACAAGGAAACAGGCTATGGAGAAACTACCAGTAACTCTTTTGCCTCTGAGCTCTTTTTTGTTTGTTTTGTTTTGTTTTTAATTTTTTTATTTTTTATAAACATATAAAGTATTTTTATCCCCAGGGGTACATGTCTGTGAATCGCCAGGTTTACACACTTCACAGCACTAACCATAGCACATTGCCTCTGAGCTCTTACACACACGTACTCTCCATCACTTTTCTCCATCATATCTTCTTACTTTAGTTACTAACAATTTAGACATATACTTCCTGACAGCCCAAGTCTGGGTTAAATGTCCTCCCCTCCTAAATGTTCCCTGAAGCACACACTTCCTGCCTTCCCTTGGGAAGTTTCTCCACCGATTTTTTTTAAAAAACAAGTATTTATTTGAGAGACAGAGAGAGAGCACATGCACCTTCACAGGGGACAGAAGGGGGGTGCAAAGGAAAAGGGAGAGAGAGAATCTGAAGCACCCTGCTGAGCTTGGGGCTGAGGCAGGGCTTGATCTCACCACCCTGAGTTCTTGACCTAAGCAAAAATCAAGAGTTGGACACTCAACCGACTGAGCCACCTAAGCATCCCTTATTGAATTTCAACTGCCTGTTTATTTATCACTAGACTGGAAGCTACATGACAGCAGAGGAAACCTAGCAGAGTCTGGCACATAGTAGGGGCCTTATGAACACTTATTGAATGAATAAAAGAATCCTCATCCTCCACAGCTCCTGTAACTATGGTTATAGTTTCCTGTTCCAATTCTGCCTTTACCAGTACTGTCATCTTTGATTCATCAGCTTTCAATTCACACTGGTAATTGAAATTATTAATACAATAGATATTCATTGGTTACCTCCTGTGAACTAGAGCTAGGATACAGTAGGGAACAAGACAGACATGGTTCCTGTCCTTATGGAGCCTACAGGCTAAAGGGCATGAGACGTCAAAGAAAATAAACAAGCATTATGTGATTAAAAACTATGAAAAATCTATCCTCTATTTAAATGCCCCATCCCCATGGGGCACCTGGGTGGCTCAGTGGGTTATGCCTCTGCCTTCAGCTCAGGTTATGATCTCAGGGTCCTGGGATCGAGTCCTGCATCGGGCTCTCTGCTCAGCAGGGAGCCTGCTTCCTCCTCTTTCTCTCACTGCTTGCCTCTCTGCCTGCTTGTGATCTCTCTCTCTCTCTGTCAAATAAATAAATAAATAAATAATCTTTAAAAAATTAATAAATGCCTCATCCCCTATCCCCTAATAACCCATCTCCTATATAAATGAGTAATATTCTTTTTTTTTTTAAGGGTCATTTGGATTCCATTCATTCAACAAAAATGTGTGTAGCTCCTACTATGTACAAGGCACTATGCTAGGGGCTGGAGATGTATTACTTTTTTTAAAGTTTATTAAGTAATCTCTGCACCCATCGTGGGGCTTGAACCCACTATCCTGAGATCAGGAGTCGCTTGCTCCTCCAACTGCACCAGCCAGACACCCCTGGAAAGACAACATTTGAACAAGACAGGTGCAGTCACCTTCTTCACAGCGATTGCAGTCTAATGGAAGAGGCAAACATTGAAGCAAATGAAGAGATCCAGGCCCATGGAAGTGTTTTAAGCAAGGAAGGGACATGGTCCCGTGTATTATAGAGTTCATCCTGAAGAAGGATTGGAGAAAGCAAAAGTGGAAGAAGGAGGCTTCTGCAATTGTCCAGCTAAGAGGTGAAGACATTTTAGATTATGGTGATGGCAGTCAAAGTAGAGAAAGGTAAACAGATTCAAGATATTTAGAGAATGAAACACCTTAGTAATACAGCTTTTTAATTGAGAACTGTCAATTCTTTGCTATGCCGTATGGAATACCCTTTTTAGATAAATGAACTTAGAAAGGTAGCATAGTGGATAAGAATTCAGGCTCTGAATCAGACTGGGTTCATCATTTTATTAGCTGGGTGACCTCAGGTGATTCAATTAACCACTTTGTTAAACAAGGGTCATAAAAATAAGTACCTCATAGGATCGCTATGAGGATTAAAGAAATAATATGTGTATAATATGTATACATATAATAATATGTATATAAACCATATATACATATATATGTATACACCTGGCATATAGTAAGAACTTTATGATGTCAGCTATTTTATTATTATTTTAGGAAAATTGGTCTATACACATTAGTCTGGTTAAAAATAGAAAAGCTTACTTGTTCTCTATATTAATCTCTTCCCTCACCTGAGCTACTTATCACCATAGAGTTGTATGATACACCTTCTCCAACTGTCAGACCAATCTGCTCATTCTTCAAAACTCCACAACAGAACTCGCTTTCTCTTGTTTTGTTTTTTAAATTTTTTTTGTCCAAACTCACCCCACCAGTCACTCTAGTAAATTCAACTGAATCACCACATCTCAATTTAGATCCATAAAACTATAATTATCTTTAGCTTGTCTCTGAATCTCTTTGTGTTTGTTTTTCATGCATATTTACCTGACTTCCCTATCTTGAGATTACAGAGTCAGAAGGAATTGTGGGCACTTCTTTTAATACTTCTGTTCTACAGGTGTGCAGCATTCAATGAATACGGTTACTTCCCTACCCTATTAGACACCTTTTATTTTTAAAATGGTCTTTCAAACTTTTTTTTTGTTGATGTTGTTTAAAAATGTTTTTCAAGGGGCGCCTTGGTGGCTCAGTGGGTTAAGCCTCTGCCTTTGGCTCAGGTCATGATCCCAGGGTCCTGGGATCGAGCCCCACATCGGGCTCTCTGCTCAGCAGGGAGCCTGCTTCCCCTCCCTCTGTGCCTGCCTCTCTGCCTACTTGTGTTCTCACTTTCTCTGTCAAATAAATAAATAAAAATCTTTACCCAAAAAATGTTTTTTTTTTCCAAAAAAAAAGCTTTTTTTAACTTCTATACTACTATTCTATCTTAATTTTTATACTTTCTGAATGGTGAATAGACTTTTTTTTTGTAATGATAAAAGCAATGAGTATGAAGAGAAGAATGAAGTATCCTTCTAGGACTTCTGGGATTAGCTGCGCCTGGGTGGCTCAGTTGCTTGGGCATCCGACTCATGGTTTCAGCTCAGGTCATGGTCTCAGGGTCCTGGGATCAAGCCCCACATCAGGCTCCAAGCTCATCAGGGGATCTGTTTGAGATTTCCTCTCCCTCTTTCTCTGCCCCTCTCTCCACTCTCTGTCTAAAAGAAATAAATAAAATCTTAAAAAAAAAAAGAACTCAAACAAAATAAAACAAACAAAAAGAGAACCCACAAACTCAGCACACCCTTCCACTTTGTGAGTAAACTAACAAAAATGTAGGACCCAGAAGAGGGCCTTCACCAGACATGCTGGCACCCTGATCTCACACCTAGTTTCTGAAACTATGAGAAATAAACTTCTATTGTTTATAAGACACCCAGCCTGTGGTATTTTGTTATAGCAGCTCAAAAGGAAATAATAAGGGGAAATTCTAAATCTGACTGACATGAGCTAAGAACAAGTAGCCATGTTAATTAGGGAGACTTAGATATTAAGACAAATGTACCCGAATTAGAGAAGTTGCACTTCATAGGTACTAAAATTTTTAGAAACTTCTGTTGCCTAGATTTCTCCTGAAGTGGTGATACCTGTAATTCTCAGGAATTAGCAATCACTCACTCGTGCTATACCACTCCAGACTCAGGAACCACAAGCTTCAGCCTGCCATCTTGTCAACATTCCACAAAGCATTGCCAGCTGTGTCATGGGCTCATATGGGAAACGTGACACCTGAGTCATCAAAACACTGCTTGTAGTTCCTAAATAGCCTACCTATTCAAATTGTCACCATCATTACCATCACCATTGTGGAGCAGTCCTAGGGCTCCTTAAGGAATGAAAGGAAGGAAGGAGGAAAGGAAGAAAGAAAAGGAGAAGAAAAAGCAAAGGAACAGCTAAATACAATTATTAATTAATGAGATTCCAATTTTGAGGACCACATATATTTATATATATACTTTTTTTTTTTTTAAGAGAGCAAGAGAGCACATCAGTGAGTTGGGGGGAGAGGCACATGGAGACAGAGGGAGAGAATCTCAAGCAGACCCTATGCCCAGCAGTAGCCTGATGCAGGGCATCATCTCAGGAACAGGAGATCATGACCCAAGTGGAAATCAAGAGTCGGATGATTAGCCAACTAAGCCACCCAGGTGCCCATGAAGGACTATATTTTGAAAATTTGTTTTGCACATTTATGACATTTAAGATCCCTATTTTTTACAGTATCAATGAAATGGGACTGCTTTGAACTATATAACTTGGGGGCACAACCATAGGCCTGCTCTTTTTTTTTTTTCCTTTGGCCAAGCTCTCAACATCTTAGTGGCCAGAAGTCAGTATCTTTTTCTAGACATTCTTCCATATAGCATCTGAGAATGCAGGCTCTAGTTTTAGATTGCCTGGCTTTAAGTCATTAACTCCTTCCATCACCTCTATTCCAAACTTGTTGTGTAACCCCGGGACAATCACTTGAACCCTTTAGGATAGTAACATGGTGATAATAGTACTTATTTGGTAATTATTGCTGTAATGTTGTATTAGTCATTTATTTATATTTACTGAGGATTGGGACACCTGGGTGGCTTAGTTGGTTAAGCGTCTGCCTTCGGCTCAGGTCATGATCCCACGGTCCCAAGATCGAGTCCCACATTGGGTCCTTGCTCAGCAGGGAGCCTGCTTCTTCCTCTGCCTGCTACCCCCCACACTTGTGCATGCTCTCTTTCTTTCAGACAAATACATTTTAAAAATCTTTAAACAAGGGGCACCTGGGTGACTCAGTGGGTTAAAGCCTCTGCCTTCAATCAGGTCATGATCCCAGGGTCCTGGGATTGGGCTCTCTGCTCAGTGGGGAGCCTGCTTCTTTTCCTGCCTCTCTGCCTACTTGTGGTCTCTGTCAAATAAATAAATAAATAAAATCTTTAAAATTTTTTTAAAATATTTACTGAGCATTTATTACCTACCAGGTTTGTTTTCAGTGCTAAGGAAAAAGGAGGACAAAATTCTTGACTTAACAAAAATTTATATTCTAGTTAGGATGAGGTAGAGAAAATAATGAAAAATTTCAGACTATGAAAAATGCTCTAAGGAAGATAAAACAGAATTATGTGATAGAAAATAACCAGAGAAGGGAAGTGAGGTGTAACTTTAGATGGGATGGTCAGGTTAGGCCTTCCTAGGGAGGTGAATTTGAGCTGACAAGAAAAAGTTAACCATGCAAATACGTATGGAAAAGAGTTCCAGGCAAAAGGACCAGAAAGGCCCTGAAGTGGAAAGGACCTTGAAATGGTTGAGAAACCAAAGATGCTTTGTCCTCACTCCTCTCTCTCCAAACATCCAGGATCCCCTCCTCACATTCAACTGATGATTTCTTCTTAATTCACTGAAAACACAGAGGATATCAGTAAAGAATGTCCATGAGTTACATTTCCTACCTCCATCAACAGGTGTTCTTTTCTTGACATATTATGAGCAATCAGAGCTCCAATTAAGACCTACAGAACACTTGTACATTAAGTCCCATTCTTTTTTCCTAAGAGATTTTATTGTTGTAGTTGCTCACCTCGCCTCTCACATCATCAGATTTTCTTCCTTCATTACATCATACTCATCTGAATCCATACATCTCATCTTACCTAATGCAAGCAAGCAGACAAAGAAGTGAAAGAAAAACAGAACAAAATGCAAGCTAACCCTATCTTCTCTATCTCACAATGCCATCTAGTACCACCATTGCTCCACTCCCTTTTATAATAAAACCCTTCATGAGAACTATCTTACTATCTCTAATTCCTTTCCTGAACCTGTTCCAGTCAGGCGTTCATTTCCTCCACTCCATGGAACTATCCAGGTCATCAGTGATTTCCACGCTGCCAAATTCAGTGGTCAATTCCTTATCTTCATTTTCCTTGATTCAAGAACTATACGTATGACACTGTTGAAAACTCCATCTTTTCTGAGACATATTTCTTTTCTCTCTGTTCTACTGTCTCATGGCCATGCCTTCTCAGCTGACTTTCTAAATAGGGGAATGCCCTAATGGCCTTTCTAGATATAGTCACTTCCTAGATGATCTTATCCAGGCCTATGGTTTTAAACAAAATATACATGCTGATGAAACCTCAATCTTTAACACCAGACCCAATCTTTCTTATGAACTCCAGACTCACAGATCAAACTGTCTACTTGACTTCCCCACTTGGATTTTTATATAATTTATCAATTATGCCTAACAAGCTACCCCCAAACTTAGTGGCCTCAAACAATAACCATTTATTAACCCCCACAGTTTCTGTGGGTTAGGTGTGTGGGAGCAACTTGACCAGGTGGTTCTAGCCAGTGGGGTCTTGAGATTACAGTCAAATGTTGGCCAAGGTTGCAGTCATCCAAAGGTTTGACTGGGGCTGGAAGATCTACTTTTTTTTTTTTAAGATTTTATTTATTCACTTTGACAGACAGAGAGAGATCATAAGTAGGCAGAGAGGCAGGTAGAGAGAGAGGGAAGCAGGCTCCCTGAGCAGAGAGCCCGATGCAGGGCTCAATCTCAGGACCCTGAAATCATGACCTGAGCCAAAGGCAGATAGACACTCAACCCACTGAGCCACCCAGGCGCCCCAAGGAAGATCTACTTTTAACATGGCTTACTCACAAGGCTACAAAGTTAGTTGTGGCTATTGGTAAAGAGGTTTCAGCTCCTCAAATTGTGGGTTTGTTCACAGGGTTGATTGTCATGCAACATGGCAACTTACTTTCCCTAGAACAAGAGATCCACTGTAGAAGCTACAGTGCTTTTTAGAAGCTAGACTTGGAAGTCAACGGTTATTCCTCCTAGAGCATTCTGTTGCTTACAAAGATAAGCCCTGATCCAATATGGGAGAAAATACACATGGGTGTGAATACTAGAAGGTGAGCATCATTGGGGGCCATCTTGGAGGCTGGCTACTACAATGTATAATGTCTAAGAAAATATGTACTAATTTATGTCCAATACTGAATATATGATCTACCAACCATTCTGTAAATCTGCTTCCCACTTGTTTTCCCCATTTCAGGCCAGTTACTCAAGTCAGACCCCTTGGTGTCATCCTTGATTCTTCTTTGTGTTTTATACCAACAACTAGTCTCTCAGTAAGACTTATTGAGTCTACCTTCAAAATATATCCAGAATCCAACTTCTTACCATCTCTTTTACTGCTATTCTAGGCCAAACCACCATCGTCCTATGCTTGAATTATTACTTCCTAACTGGTTTCCCTACCTCCACTTTTATCCCTTCCAGCCTGATTACCATAAGGGAGGCATTTCAATCCTGTTTTTAAAAATTAAAAACTAGATCGGATAATTTTATTCATCTGCTTAAAACCTTCATTGTCTTCCAGTCTCACTCAGAGTAAGAACCTGAAGTCCTTACCATGACCAACAGAGTCCTCTGTGACCTGGCCTCTAATGACTTCTGTAAACTCTTTTACCATTACTTTCCTCCTGGCTCACTCCACTCCAGCCCCATTGCTCCCCACTTTCCTGAAATGTGCCAAACTAGTACCTGCCTCAAGTCTTTGCATGTCCCTGGAAAGCTCTTCCCCCAGATATCTATGTGACTAACACTTTACTGCTTCCTGACCACTGCTCAGAGAGTGCTTTAAAGTTCCCCATCATGCTCTATCCCCACACTTAATTTTTTTCCTTTATAGAATATATCCCACCTGACATATTATATAGCTGTTCATTTGGCATCATTCTCCTGCTAAAAGAGATCTCCAAGAGAATACCCATTTTCTTCACTGCTAGAACCCCAGGGACTATAACGGTGCTCTGCATATTATTGGTTTTCAATAAGTGTTTCTTTTTAAGTGGCTTGACGCCCAAAGGGGCTTGAACTCACCATCCTGAGATCAAGAGTTGCATGATCTATCAACTGAGCTAGCTAGTTGCCCCTGGTATTTCTTTTTCTTTTTTTTTTTTTTAAGATTTTATTTATTTATTTGACAGACAGAGATCACAAGTAGGCAGAGAGGCAGCAGAGAGAGAGAGAGAGAAGGGGAAGCAGGCTCCCCGCTGAGCAGAGAGCCTGATGCAGGGCTCCGTCCCAGGACCCTGGGATCATGACCTGAGCCCAAGGCAGAGGCTTTAACCCACTGAGCCACCGGGGCGCCCCGCCCCCGGTATTTCTTGAAAGAAAGGCTGGGATGCCTGGCTGGCTCAGCTGGGAAAAGCATATAACGCTTGATCTTGACGTTGTGAGTTTGAGCCTCATGATTGGTGTAAAGATAACTAAAAAATAAATAAATATACTTAAAAAAAAAAAGAAAAGAAAGGCTAAGCGCAGGAACCGAGGGACACCTGGGTGAATCAGTCGGTTAAGCATCTGTCTTTGGCTCAGGTCATGGCCCCAAGATCCTGGAATCAAGCCCCACATTAGGCTCCCTGCTCAGCAGGGAATCTGCTTCTCCCTTTCCTTCTTGCTGCTGCCCCTGCATGTTCTCTCTCTCTCTCTCATAAATAAATAAAATCTTTAACATAAACAAACAAATGAACAAATAAATGTAGGAACTGAGGGCATATGGGTGGCTCAGTTGGTTAAGCATGGGATTCTTGATTTTGGCTCAGGTCATGACCTCAGGGTCATGAGATCAAGTCCCGTGTCAGGCTCTGCATTAGGCATGGAGCCTGCTTGAAATTTTTTTCTCTCCCTCTCACTCTGCCCTTCCCCCTCAAATAAATAAATAAATAAATGCAAGAACTGGAAGAAACTAACCCATGAAAAGTTATTTGGTAGAGTGCCCAGCACAAAAGTATGAGGTATTATTATTTGATGTTTCCAAATCCCAAGGGGCTGATCTGATTTTTTTTTTTTTTTTAAGAAAAGATTTTTTTATTTATTTGGCACAGAAAAAGAGACAGTGAGAGAGAGAACACAGCAGGGGGAGTGGGAGAGGGAGAAGCAGGCTTCCCACCCAGCAGGGAGCCCAATGTGCTGCTCAATCCCAGGACCTTAGGATCAACACTTAAGCTGAAGGCAGATGCTTAATGAAGAAGCCACCCACGCATCCCCCTAAGGGGCTTATTCTATCTAAAGAAGAGAGGGCAGTTCACTTCTAATATTGGAGGGAACCCAAGTCCAGTCAGTTAATTATTGTTGTTTCCTGCTTTAAAAAAAAAAAAAGTCTACAGCAGTAGAGCTTTGAATGTCTCTTCTAGATACCCTTCTGATCTGCAAGGATGTTAGACCTGGGTCCTTAACACAGGTCCAGGGGGAACCCATGAAGCCATCAGAGAATGGGGCAAAGACTATTTCTAGTACACGTATACCCTGATATTCTACTTTCAACCTTTTCTCCCTATTGACACTGGTCCCACTGTGGGAAGTAACTTTTTTTTTAAATCAAGATAATTGTATTGACATGTGCAACTGTAAGAAATAATGCAGGGAGAACTTTTGCACATTTCCCAATTTTCCCCAGTAGTAATATTTACAAAACCATGGTATAACATCACAGTCAGAATATTGACAACAATATGAGTTTAGTTTTATACTTTTTCATCACACATGTTTTCATGTGTGTGTATACATGCATAAATTAGATTCTATGCAATGTTATCATCTCTGTAGTTCCTGTGTCTACCTCCGTGGGCAGGGTACAGCACACTTCCAGGGCACCTGGGTGGCTCAGTTGGTTAAGATCTGCCTCCAGCTCAGGTCATGATCCTAGGGTCCTGTGATGGAGCCCTGTGTTGGGCTCTCTGCTCAGGGGGGAGTCTGGTTCTTCCTCTCCCTCCATCCCTTCCCACCACTCATGCTTGCTCACTCTCTCTCAAATAAATAAATAAAATCTTGGAAAAAAAAAAAAAAGATACAGAACACTTCTAACACCACAGAGATCTCTCATGCTGCCATTAATAACCACACCAACTTTCCCTCCATACCCCCACTTCTATCCTCTACTCCTAAAATTGTGTCATTTTCAAAATGTTAGGTATATGGAACCATACCATATGTAGCCTTTGAGGACTGGCTTTTTTCCTCATTCAGACTAATTCACCCAAATTGCTGCATGTATCAATAGTTCCTTCCTTTCTGTTGCTGAGTAGCATTCCACCCTATGATGGTATCTGTGTCTCACAGTTTGTTTAACCACTCACATGTTTAAGGTCATCTGTGTTAACTCTAGTATGGGGCTATTATAAACAAAGCTGCTATAAATACTTGTATGCAGGTTTTTGTCCATGATCATGTTTTCATTTCTATGGGATAAGTTCTCAGGAGTGTAATTGTTTGTTTTATAGGGTAGCTGCATTCATTTTTAGGGAAAATACCAAACTGTTTTTCCAAGTGGCTGCACCATTTTGCCATTTATATTAGCCATTCTTACACTTACACAGTGGGACAGAACTTTAAAAAAAAAAAAACTCTTATAACAGGGGCACCTGGGTAGCTCAGTCGTTAAGTGTCTGCCTTAGGCTCAGGTCATGATCCCAGGGTGCTGGGATCAAGCCCTGCTCTGAGCCCTGCATCCGGCTCCCTGCTCAGCAAGAAGCCTGCTTCTCCCTCTCCCACTCCCCCTGCTTCTGTTCCCTCTCTTGCTGTCTCTCTCTGTCAACTAAATACATAAAATCTTAAAAACAAACAAACAAACAGGGACGCCTGGGTGACTCAGTCGGTTAAGTGTCTGCCTTCAGCTCGGATCATGATCCCAGGGTCCTGGAATGGAGTCCTTCATGGGGCTTCTTGCTCAGCAGGGAGCCTGCTTCTCTCTCTGCCTCTGCAGCCGCTCTGCCTGCTTGTGTTCTCTCTCTGGTAAATAAATAAAACCTTTAAAAAAGAAAACCAAAACCAAACAAACCCTTATAACATATTTCTCCAAAGAAAATAAATCTATATTTCCATAATGAAGAGAGATGACTCCAATCGTCTCGCTATATATCTGCTAACTCACCTTGCATTGCATAGCCAAGATTCAAGTGACTTTTATTTATTTATTTATAAATAAAAGTAAGTTCTACATCCAATGTGGGACTTGAACTCATGATCCCAAAATCAGGAGTTTCATACTCCCTTGACTGAGTCAGCTGGTGCCCCGAAGTGACTCTTCTCTGAGTCAGATGGGCTGCTACTGATGACCCAGACTCAGCCGAGACTGATATTTTGATGGATGTGTGTTTAATTAGATGATCATCTATAAACGAAGAGGCATGAAAGGGTCTGTTTATAACTATGAAGTTCCTGGTTTGAAATTCTACCAAAGCTTTGTCTAACTGCATTTTGGGAAGACAGATTGTGATTATACATTACACGGAAATCTAAATCTGAAAAATTACTCTTAACCTCTCTTATACACCTGGGACAGCTCTCAACCACAGGTTAAAGAAGAGAACAACAACAAAAAAATTGTGGGCAAACCTACTCTGATTATGGAAGGCCTATCCACCTCTAGCAACACTTGTGTGAAATTGCATAGTTAACAGTTCTTCCTGCTTGAAGCCCAGTTACCCTCAAGCTGAGAAAGGGAACTTGGTTTCAATAAGGATGGTATAGATGTATATTCTTCCTATAGTCACTCTCTCTTTCCAATGCCTTATATCAATAACCTCTCTTAGATCAACTGACATATCTTTCTCTTCTTGTGAAGATAAACTGAGAGAAAAGCCAATCTTTGTAAAGTATCCATTTTTAACATCTACCTTAATTGAGGAAAGAACATTTATTTGATATTAGCCTTATTCTCTACTATCCCAAGAACAGTGTCTAATAGATGGTAATGGGCTTAATACATATTTGTTGGATGAATTTTGAATGAACCACATGGTTAATATTTCAGAGTTTGCTTGCAAGATATTTAAGTGAAGGTTATAGGTGTGGACTTTGTGGTCAAACACAAAGAGAGGCTGGGCCTTTCTAATCATTAGTTTCATGATCTCTCTGGAATGCAATTTCTCATCTGTGAGTATTGTTTACTATACAGGGGGCCTGTGAAGGGGAGAAGCAACAATACATTGAAATATTTAGCACAGGGCCAGCACAGAATATGTACTCAAAAACTGTGGCTAGGATTATTATTTACAATGCCTGACTGTTAGGCTCCCGGAATCTGAGCTCCCAAAAGGCTGGATCGATATAAATGGATATAACTTTTCAAACTTTTGTGATAAAAGCAATTCCTATTCCATTTCTATCACACTACTATTAAGTTCTTTCCTAGCCTGAGGCCTAATCACATCACTCATATTTCTCTTTTTTTAATTTGTCATTTTTGGGTAACACTTCATCTCTGTAGTAGGAAGTAGTGAAGGAAACATGTGGATAAGCATAAGGAAAAGGGAGAAGGAAAGAGGGAAGCGGCAACCGTTAGATATGAGAAAGCTATCGGCTTGCTAAGATCTAGATGCAAATTCTGCTCCACCTGCAAATATGTGTGATTCTGGGTAAACTACTCAGTCTCTGGCCTTTTCCCCTCATTTGCAAAGTTAGGGAGCAGATATCATGAAGGAAGTTCATTAGATGATTAAGTGCATTTTGCTACTACTCTATGTAAGGGGCCCACAAACTGCAGGCAGCAAGCCAACCCTGGTTGGCCCCTGCTTCTGTTGACTTGCAAGGTTACGATGGCTTTTGCACTTTTATTTTTTTTTTTTTAAAGATTTTATTTATTTATTTGACAGAGAGAGATTACAAGTAGGCAAGAGAGGCAGGCAGGGAGAGAGAGGAGGAAGCAGGCTCTCCGCTGAGCAGAGAGCCCGATGTGGGGCTCGATCCCAGGACCCTGGGATCATGACCTGAGCAGAAAGCAGAGGCTTTAACCCACTGAGCCACCCAGGTGCCCGGCTTTTGCACTTTTAAATGTGTGTGTGTGTGTGTGTGTGTTTTAATCAAAAAATATGTTGTGAATTTGAAAATTATCTAAAATTGAAAATCTTATATAAGTTTTATGTGGATACAGTCTTAATCATTTGCTTACATATTACCTATGGCCAGTTTCATGCCAAGCAGGCAGAGCTGAGGGGGGAGTCAGAGACCTTCTGGCCCACAAAACCCAAGATATTTACTATTTAGCCCTTTTAAAAAAAAATTTGCTTTTTCCTGCTCTATGTATAGATAGCATACCTGTTTATTTTAGGCTGACTCATCTCTCTTATAGAAGGGGTGTGCTCATAAGGTATTTTTCAAAATGTTATTATTGTAATGCATAATCCCATAAACTGTTCAGCTTTCTAAGAGGAGAAACCATTTTGCTCACCTTTGGAATCCAAGTGCTGGTGCCTTACATTGTGCTGGCAATAGCAGGTGCTCAGTATCTGTTGTTGGATAAGCATTGTAAGACCAGTGCCAAGCTGGGAATTTCAAAACTTCAAAAGGAATTTCTCATTCAGTACAAACAAAAGTTGCCTATTTTGGTAATTTCGATTGGAAAAAAATATTTCTAAAAACTTTTTTGCTGGCCGAAATTCTCCCTGCAAAAACAACAAAAACAAAAACAAAAACAAAAACAAAACCCTACTGAATTTTAGATACCTAGTGAAAAGAGACTTTTAAAAAATATTAGAATCGTTCTTCTTCCTAAATAAAGCATATGTTAAAAAGATTGGTGAAATTGAAATGGCCTCAGCCTTCCACAACTGTGCGCCACGTTTTAAAAATGACGATTATTGGAGTCCAGGGCATGGTTGTCAGAAACATTCTGCGTAACTTAGGCATAGCGGCGAGAAATACAAGCATGTATGCTGAGTAAAACGATTGTGTAAGAAAAAAAAAAGTAAAATTTTGCATTCTGTGCAATGTGTCGAACGTGAACGTATTGCACGTTGTGCTGCAGATTTACTACAGCTGAGTCATTTCGGGACACAATTGTGTTTCCAGGAAAAAACGAGAGGAAGGAATCAGGCTGAGGGGCTCGCCGGGTTCCCCCAGGCACTCCCAGTAGCAGACACCGGTATTCCGCGGCGGGCGGCGGCGTGGTCAAAAAAGGAGCCGCGGCCCCTTTAAGAGGCACAGCACCTTCTCCAAGATACCATCTTGCACCAGGAGTTCACGTAAGCTCTCCACCTACCTTGCTATATCCCCTCCTTCTTAACTGGGTACGGCCGGCCGGCGGGGCGAGCGAGCCTTTTCATTGGCTTTGCGCGCACGGCCTTCTTACTTCTATTGGTTCTTG